>VXBR01008888.1:281731-384732 GCA_013400215.1 Cisticola juncidis | reverse complement strand
AAGTAATACAGCTGCAGCATCCAACAGTTCCTACTGCATCACCTGAAGCTAAATTTCCCAAAGGTTATTTCAGTAACTGCTGATATAGACATTTCTGATTAGGTAACGAATAATCCTATTATCTAATAAATAACAAGGAATTTCTTAGTGTGTTGTAAGTCATGCTAAACCTGTCCTATTATTGAAGCTTCACTCATGCATCATCTCCTCCAACCAAAAAAACACCAGAAAGCATAGAATTTATTTTTGATCTCCATGCATTTTGTTCATTAGAGTTGTCTGCATACATTTTGTTAAGAAAAAAAAAAAAAGCCATTTCCCCAAAATGAAACCACCAAAAGGCATCCCCAAAAATGAACCATTCAAACATTGTTTTCATCACCTGGATATTTCTTTGATTTTAGGTTCTTCACTTTACTGAAGCATGTACAATTCGAAGCACTGCAGCTTCTGAGATTGATACGGGAGGAAAAAATAAATTAGAGGATTGAATCTGGAGACATTGATCTAATCCAGTCTTTGACAGAATCCTACTTTGGCTTTGCAGATTCATGGGAATCACAAGATCCCAGAAAGAAAAGTTAGCTTGCTGAGCTTCAGTTGGTTTCCCCATCTAAGATGGCTGTAATTAAAGCAATGTTTCTAGATGTAGATAATGTGAACCAAAATGCATTTACATCAACTCATGGTGAAAAAGTAATTTTTAGGTATGTGCTACAATGCAAATTAAAATTCAGTTTTAATAANAAAAAAAAAAGAAAAACAAAGAAGCAAAAAAACCTTACAACCAATCATGATTTTTAACTAGAAAATATTTAAAAGTGGGTTTAAAGAAGAATATTCGAGCACAGATCTTACGGACTTTTAAAGCAGCCTAGAACTGCAATAACTAGGGAAAGGGTGAGACTGTAAAGAAACCAAGAAAGAAGCAGTGCTATTGCAAATAAAACAGCATAGACAGAAAAGTAAATGTTTGCATGCTATCATACACCAAGGCTGTATCCTAGTCTGCATTTATGCCTGTTTCTGAGCTTTTTTTTTTTTTTCAGTTTAAGAAAGGATAATTCCCTTCAAAGGAAGTATGAATGGAGTATGAATGGTAGCTTCTCATTATGCTGAAGGTAACTGTGCATTGTCCACAAATAACTCTGAAATCTCACATTACTTGAGGAGAAATCAGAAGCAATTTCCCCCTTTTTTCACTGCCTCCTGTGCACCCTAGTAGGTATAACTCCTTATTATGACCAAAAATTCACATGAGTAAAGAAGTATAAAGAGGATTCTTACTCTTCCTATTAGGAAGGAAGTTTTTTAAAGTGGAAGGTGACATCGATGCTTCAAAGAACTATAGAACCAGTGATGTATTCTAACAGGGGGAAACAAGCATGCAAAGCTTTGCAAGCAATAGGGCCATGAAGAAAGATCATTCCAAGCAGAGGGGAATCATTAGTGTAAACACCACCATCTAAATAGCAGTGCTTTGGCACCCTAAATCCTGTGGGAACTTTTGGCTTTAAATCCGTTATTTTAAATGTAGGGAAAAAATCTGTTAAAAATTACAAGACTGTACTCTTTTCCTCCTGGATGGCTGCAGTTATATATCAATTCTGACACTGGCCTCATTTATACAATGCTTCCATTTCCTATTAGCTTTCATCAAAATTGTCACAAGTTGATGGTGTTGATGATGTCCAAGCAGATCTTTGTGCCAATGAATTTGCAACCAAGGAGAGTTTTGAATAAAGGAACAGATATATATACTGTATACATGAGGAAGAACAAGGGGGATATTCTGCACACCACTAAGCCTGTCAAACATTGCAACACCATCTCTTTGAAATGTAAATGTTTAATAGCTCTTTCAAGGAGAGTAAGAACACCTATGAAAATCCACTCAGTGAGAAAGGTGTGAATGTCTACCCTGTGGGCACCTGTGAGAGGCATGAGGACAGTGCTGGCCTTTTGTCTTAGCTAATAGACAAAACATAGCAATGAGGTTTTCTACAAGTATTCCGCTGTAATCGTCCATCACAGAAGGATAATTACCATAACCTTCACCACAATTTTGTTTTTTTTCTATGGGCACTGGAGGCACCAAGAGCTTTATTTTCTAGTCTGACACAAGTAAACTCTCCAGGTAAGAGTCTTAGTGTTGTCTTTCATCTTTGCTGTGACAAATGGAAAAGCTTCTACCTCTCCAAGGTCAGTAACCACTCTGTGATATGTTGTCTAACTTTTACTAAAGTAGGGAAACCACCCTGCAAGTCTCCTAGATTCTCAGTAGTTCTGGTTCCCTCAAATTCTATTGAATGGATAGTATTTAATATAAACCATTACTGCTCCAGAAAATATTTATCTGCTGCATGGAAATTTTCAAAATTCATTTCTTGATTTCTTAGTTCCTTTCTATTTAAGAAATGTCCTGAAGTCAAAAGATGTGAACAAAAATAAAGTCAAAATATGGACATAACCTTGGATTTATGTTCCGGTCTCTGTTAAGGCACTTTCTTATAGTTTTATGTTTTATAAATAAAAAAATATTTATATATTCCAGGATTTCTATGACAAGCAAAATAACAGGCTGCAACACTCACTCACAAAAGGGTGTGACTTATCCCATAACAATGGCAGTGCACCTACAACACACAGTAGACCTTCCTTTTCATGGACCATCTTGCAGACTGGCTCTGTATGCCTACAAAAGAAGTTTGCTGTAGTATGATAATTTTCCATCCTGAGGAAGAAAGAGATTGAAATATTTCTAACCTTAGAAAGCTGGCTGCTTTCTTGAATCCCATGATTGTTGTGAAAATCTCGTTTCAACAGACACATTGTTCAGATCCATGCTTCCAATGGAAAATGTTGGAAGTACTGTATTGTTCAGACCTTATCAGGGAGGGTTTTTTGGGGGTTTTGTTTTGCTTGTTTTTGGTTTTTTGTTTTTGTGTTGTTTTTTTTTTGTTTGTTTGTTTGGGGTTTTTTTGTTTTGTTTTTGGGTTTTTGGGGGAGGTTTTTTGTTTGTTTGTTTGTTTAATTTATTTATTTTTTCTCTTTTTTTAGGCTAGGGAAATATTTTTTATACTTTGGAAAAAAAGTAGAAGTTATAAATAAATAAGAAATTAGTAATTGCTATTTAACTAAAATGTTTGACATTGATTCTGACCTGTAGTCTTTTTAATCAGATTGCAATTATTCAGAATTCAAAATGATGCAGATTTCTTTAAGAGTCATCCTTTGTGCCCTGCCATGTTCCCTCACGCTTTGCCACTGAGTGGGTATTTACTGTGCCATTTGACAGGGCACTTGATCAAATTCTCACCTCATGCCTCTGCTATCATCAAGGAATAATAAAATTTAAACACAATCTTTTTATCTGCATATGAAACAATTATTGAAAATTTATTTTAAAACACAAATGGAAAGCGAAAAACATGTACCTTTTGCTAAAGATCAGTTGAACAGTTATGAGATGTTAAATATTACTCATAGAGCTCAGAAATTCAGGTATCAGCAAATAGAAATTAAATCATACTTTATCATTTCACCTCTGTCTGGGAGAAAGAATAAAATAGTTCCTACAAATGAACAGAAAAATTTGGATTCTTTAAATTAAAGCCATTTTATTAAAAATTGGATGCGTAGCAGAATATCATTTGGCTATTTTTCTCTTGTTGCAGTTATTAGAAGCCAAGAAACTGGTGAGCAGAAGGTACAGAGCTCAAAATTCCAACATAGTGAACCATTAGCAAAGAATACATTTCCAGAACTCTTCCCATTTCATATAAAACAGTGACATCTATTTCTTCCTTTCATTCAATTAAAATGATTTAAGAAGGAGAAAAATAATGCTTCAAATGGACTAAATTTTCCTGCATGGTACCTAAAACTCAAATTTAGATATATTTCAACTGCACCGTCGATACAATCTTCTCACATTTATTAAAGAAGTGTTTGTGAGTCTGAAGCTGAAACAGTGGTCTGAAAAAATGTGTGTTTTCTGAGTCTAGTGGAACAGATCAGTGATGGCAGTGTCATTCCCTGTAATTCCCATGTCTCTAGAATGCCATTTACTGTTCCCATGTAGTTTCTTTGCTACTGGAAAAAAAACACTGAAATGCCCCATACATTGTATATTGAAAAAATCACCAAAGATGTACAGTGGAGCTGAGAGTTCCTCTTCTGAGCTGTGTATGAGCAGCAGCGTCCTACAGCCATCCATCATGCTCCCTTCACTGCAGACCTATTGATCAGGCAGATGCAGAAGAGAATAAACAGAAATGTAAGCTGTTTCCAGTTACAGGTAAATTGATTCTTTAAATCTGTCAAAGAGCAAAACATTCAAAGGCATGACAAGATTTGCAGTCACCATTCAGCCCAAACAAGAATGTTATTTATATTGCATATCGTGGCAATTCAATTTGCTAAACTGGTTATTTGACATTAAAATATAACGCAAGAAAGATTTAAAAGGCCACATTCTGGCATCTTCACTCAAAAAGAATAAGGACTTTTCTAGAGGCAGTGAGGCAATCTGCATCACAGAATTAATAGCCACAGGGAAGCTGAGCAATGTGTTAATGAAGAGAATGATAACAAACTGCAAATATTTTACATTTGTAATCACTGTAGAGTGAAAGAAATTATTAACTTTGATTAAATGTGTATTTTATAACTGAAGAGTGTATAGCTAGAAATAATGAAAATAAATCAGAATATATCAGAAAGAAACTGCTGACAATTACAGTAATTATGTTACAGGAAATTCTTCAAACTGAGTTCTTGTTACACAGTAATTACAATCTAGATTGGATAACAAAAATAACAGCAGTAAACCTACAAACATGGTTCTGGCAGTGAATTGGAGCCAGTAATTTATTATACCAGCAATTTTTTACCACCATTTCATTAAAGGATATTTGAGGGAGGAATGAAGAACCAAAAAACGAATGAAATATTGAAATACTGATATATCAAAATATTGAAATATGAACACCGTATTGAATTTTTTTCATTATGCCACTCACTGAATATTTTATTATTTAAATATATTTACAAAAAAACCCCAAAAAAACTAAACACCAACTTGGAAAATTCCTTTGCTGCTAAACCAGGCTGAATTCTTTATCTATGTCTTCTAAGTGTTGCTTTTTCAATAAAACTAAGAGTGTGACGAAAACTTGCAAATGAGACTAGATGGGAGAAGAAACCATGAGAAGAGAAGAATTAGTTTTTGTTAGTTTTGGTCATCCTTAAAATGGCAAACTGAAACAACATTCTGAGTTATGAATATGGATCATATTTTAACTTCATAGGAGGTACAGGATGCACTGCAGTAGAAACCCTTACTCAGCCACAGAACTAATGTTGCATATTGTGAGATCAGAAGACACATATAGGAACTACTTTAAAAAGAATAAAGGGACAGCATGTATTCTGGTTTTTCAAACCTAGTCTGAAAATTTAGTGTAGGACAACACTAAACCAACAGTACTTATGTTCAAAAAACTTATACTCTTAATATGGCGAACAGAGGTGGATAATCCAGTGGATGCAGGGAAATTTGTAGTCAAAATAGTCACTGGATCTTTTGCCCTCAAGCTCCCTCCTGCTGCTAGCAGGGTCATTTCAACTTCCCCACAGTGGAGTTACTTCTTTCAAGTACTTCATAAAATGAAGAAAAACTGCAGGTGGTCATTTTCTTCTCTTTTCTAATACTTTTCTTGCTTTCACAGGAAAATTTGAGAGATATTACAAAAAAAGATGAAAAGCTTTGAGTTTAAATTAATCTAACTTCATCAGCTCTGAGCGATTTCTGAAAACGCAGGCTAAAGTTCCATTGGTCTGTATCCAAAACAGGTTTAGGGCTCCCTAGGTCCAAACACTGGGTGTAGCCATGACTGCAGCTCGAAACTACAGTCCCAGAGAAAGAGTAAATTCCCCTCTCAGAACATCTATAAATGTCCAAGACAAGCGAACCAGTGAAGTGAAAACTGGTTCTTTTGGGATTGGGATAGAAGGTTTAAAGAAAAGCAGACACACACATTGATCTGATGTAATCACAGATTCATCCTTACTGTGATGCAGGATACTGTTAAGCCACCTTCAAATCATCTGGTTGGCACACCAGAAGAAGGCGTGCTGAGGCAACGTGGTCTTCAAATCACAAGTCCAGTCCAGCCCGTGTGAGAAGCAGAACAAATTAGCCCATGAGTTCTTTGCTGCCTCGGCTAAACCATTTCTTGTCATGTGCAAAATACATTCCAGTCTGCAGAGCTGACATACCCACAGGAAAAACATGAATGACTTACTATTAAACTTTAAAGGTTAGAGGCAGAAATACATCTGAGGCCATACAAAGGGTGAAACACTGATAATGTGCAAAAATGCATGTGCAGGTGGACATCAGGTGATTTTTTTTCCCCAGACCTTAGCTGGGAGACCTTGGCCAAATATGTTTCTTTCTGCACTTTATTTCAAGCTGGGATGAAAGCTTAATGTTATCCCATAAATGTTTGAGAAAATTATTGGAACGTTTTGATATCACACCAAACCCAAAGCACATTGTACAGATGACTGGCAAAGGATGCATATGGAAGAGCAAAAGAACTGGACAAGTTCCCAGAGCTTTTTCCCAGTGAGTTACAGCCCCAAGGTGGATGCCAAAGAATATTTCTTCCATAAAATGTTAGGTCACTTTTTCAACCCATACTAACTTATTAATATATGTCATGCCCTTTAGTTAAATTAATGTATAAAGGTACCTCATTCTTAATTTTGATTTGCTTTTACTTGATGCCTCCCTAACCCAAGCAGCATAGGGCACAAGAAGCAGTCCTTTGCTTTTTCTCCATTTTACTTTGCTTTTGATAAATATGTTAAATTCTTCACTGATTATTTCTTTTTCATTCTAAAGTAGGAGATCCAGGAAATCTAACTGGAACCCATATCCAGTCAGCTGTTCTTTCTTGTTTTCCTTATTTTCCTTGTCCAGACTTTTTCAATTCTCACACCTATGTTTTTGAGATGCAGGATGAAAACTGTAAATAGCGTGCAAGATGTAATGATATATGTACCCAGTGAAAATACAAAGTTTACTATTCTGGGAATTTTTTTGCCATTTTTGTAATTATTACTGATTTTTCATTATGATCTATATTTTTTATTGTACTATTTTTTCATGGAACCATTATAAATTCGTTATTTAATCCTTGAATTATAGATCAGATCTGAGCCTATTGTATACATAAATTTGAGATTCTTGTCAGTTGTTTTACAAATAAACTTATTCAAAAATTTTAATTCCATTTTATGACTCATTGAAATTTGTATATATCTTGTACAAATATTTGATAACACCTTGATTTACTGCCTTGATAACTTGGTATTTCTAGCAAACATATTTAACTTATTGTTCTTTTCTTTTTCCACATTTAGAGAACACATACACATAACAGATTCCTGTGGACTTCATTCTTTCCTCTATGAAAACTACTGCTTTATTTCTACTCTTAATTTCCTACATTTTAAACTGAGCATATTTAGAACTATTTTTATTTGTGGCTATAGTCTTTCTCATCCCATAACTTTTTTAAGAATAAAATTTCTTAAATATCCTCATCAAAATGAAATAGATATATGACAACATAGGAGGGGGGTTTTTGTTTTGTTTTAAAATAAAGTATACTTTTAACCAAAGGTATATCTAAAAGCTGTTATTAATATTGGTATGATAAAGATGTAAGCAATAAGATAAAAAGAACCTTAATAAGGCAGTCAGTTGTCCCATTGTGGTAACGAGGAGTGAAAGAAACCATCAATAGTGATGAGGATGGTTCAACACACAAATGCCTTTGGTAATCTTAAACATTGACAAGAGTGTTAAGATATGTAGCTAAAGTGGCTTCTTTCAGGCAATAAAACAGTTATGAATGGCTTTTGACTATGATAATGAAATGAAAGGTGCTTAGAATAAATGAAATAATTTAAAGTTTACAACAACACTAAGATGCACGTCAGTACAGTCACATTTCCATTTGTGAGCTCCAGGGAACACAGCCATAAGTTCTTGGGGACAACGTACAAACATCCCAAACCCAGAGACAGTGTAGGGTTGTCAGATAACAATGGAACCTGGTAAACCATCAGAACACAATTTCAAATGTTTATTCATTATTCATATTCACTAAACCAATGCAGATTTAATTGCACATTGTCACCATTGATTTAGTTATAGGCTGTTACATGGTTATACATAAACTGACCACAGATTAATCACATGTAGCTAGCAAATAAATTCAGGTAAAGGCATCTTATGGCACATATTTCTATTAGAGTGATATTGCAACTCCTCAAGCTTTCATTATTCTCATGTAAAATCTCATAAGAGACAAATCATACAGCTCTGGTTCCAGATCATTCTCCTCACGGTGTTTTCTTGAGATGTAAGGACTGATTTCTTCCTATCTAGAGTTCAAATATGAGACAAATATAGAGACAAAATATGCAAATCATCCATTTCGTTCTCTGTGCCTTAGAAGATGTGACTCCTGCTATATGTTACACATCTGCATAAATAAATCTGACAGAGATTTCTTGTGTCCATTTCTTGTGACCAGAATTCCTGCAGAATGATTACCACCCCACACCAAGGAAGATTTTGTAAAATTGAATTTGTGTACACGTATACCTTTAGTGCTTATTCAACAGGCAGATCCTGTGCTCCTAAACAGAGAAATTTGATTTCCCCTTTGTAAACTCCGTATTACATTTCTCTGTATCTAAACTCACCTTATGATGAGCGAATTTCAGCCCACCAAAAGGGAGAGCAAAAAGATTATATTCTTGCCTTGCCTTGCCTACCTTATATTTTTGAAAAGTTCTGTTTCATTATGAAAATTTGGACATAAATGGATCCTTTGAAAAGAATGTTAACAATAAATCTTACGTTATCAAGGGCAGCTGTCTCTTGTTTGTCTGTGAAAGTAATCTTCCTTCATATCCTGATATCTCAGACATAAGGAAATGATTCACCTTTGACACAAGAGAAAAATGTGTTTAAGTTCTAAGGCTGCATTTTTTGTAATGCTGGGATATATGATTGAATTATATGCACTGGTATCCACATAGCCATATGGGTCAAATAATAAAAGTAATTTTGTAGATTAACATAACAAATATTTATGTATCTCATTGCTTTTGAAAGTGTAAGTTTCACAAGCACATATTCTGTTTTTACTTCAAATTCATGCAGTCCTCTTCCCTGCTCTACCCGGAGCTAAAATAAAACAACAACCAAATATTCTAATAATAAAACTTGTCAGAGAAGTGGACTGATATGTCTTTTCTGGAAAATAATACTGTTTAAAGACTAAATCAAAGCAAAGTTTTCTGTCATTTCAAAGACAGTGTGCTGTCTTTGATACTATCCACTCCCATAATCACACTTCTCAGATTGAACTGAGTTTGATGACTAGCAAGTCACTAAGCTTTTATGTTTGATATCAGAAAACTAAAAATTTATTAAAACACTTTACTAAATCAGTCTGTTCTACAGATCAGTGCTCCAAATTCTTGCTATGAATTCATTTAGAGAGTGAGATTTAGATGTGAATTTAATGCCACTTCAGGGAACATCTCAGGTAATTGTGAAAAAAATTCAATAAGCAATGAATTTAAGGAACATATTAAAATTACATATATGGATTGACTTGCAGTAAAGACAAAGTAAAACATCCTAAGCCCTTGGAGTAAAAATGGCTGTAAACTGATTGTGCATTCCAATCCCAAAATGCTCGATAATTTAAAAGAGTAACAAATCTAAATTGTATGGTTGATTCAATGAACCTTTATTCTTTCTCCATTCCATGTGAAGAATGTCTCAGAACTACAATGTCCACTTTAGCAAAATAGCCTGCCATGAGCTTACACAAAATTCATTTAACTGAATGCTAATGATATTTTACTGACATTTGATAAGAGTTAGCCATGAGTCACCATCTAGAGCAGAGAAAATTGTAAACAACAATAGGGTCAGAAAAGGAGTAACCTCAGGGACATTTTCTTGAGAGGTGTGTACTCGCAGTATTGTATAGCCATCCACAGTAAGGCCAGAAGCTTCTGGCAGCAGAGGATTTGTAACCTCATTCTGGTTGCCATCAAGATGGTAAAGAGGATGAAGAAAGCAAGCATTTATCTGGCTTCTAAATATATAGTGATTGTGTATATTCCCAGGTGATATTCCTGAGCCATTCCACCACCCACTACCCCTTTTTTCATCACCATTTCCGTTCCAACTCACAACTTCTACATTCAAAGTGCAATTTTGCTTGTATTGCTTTGTACGTCTAGATCTACAATTCCAATATTGTAATATTGCCATTTCCAAAAGAATTACCATTTGGGATATGGTATTCTTTCCCCTTTCTTTAACAGTGTAAATGGTAGATTTGCATGACTATAAAATGAGTACCTGTGGACTATAGTGTTATGATCCCAATCCACCAGACTCCACCAGTTGTATTCATGTCAGCAGTTGCAGTCATGCAGATATGGCTCAGCATTTCACTACTGATAACAATCCCAAAGGCAGGTGAAGCCCTGTGAAGAAAGGATAAAGGGAGGAGACTGAAGGTACCTCATTACAGGGTTCTTAGAATAAAAGTGTTAGCTCCTAAAGCAGTGTGAAAACTGCTCCTTCTTAATCTCTATTATTTAACTGAGCTGGTGATTTTGTCAGTAATCATGAAGTATTTTTGTAGAATCTGTTGTTTTAAAAGCTTCATATAGGCATGTCATCATTCGTGATACTTTTATCATATATCTAAATAGAAGAAAAACATAGCCCCTACTCAGAATACTTCCAAGCTCTATATTTATATTCAATAAATAGTTTTGGAATACCATATTCAGCCAAGAATCAGGGCAGGGGTACTTGGAGTTGCTTCAAAGGGAGGGACATGCTTAAGTTCAACAGTTCATACTCTAACTTTTTACAGAATCAAGGCAATCAAAATATCAACTTTCCATCCAAATAATAGCACAGATTTCTTTGTTAGTGAAGAGTTTCCAACTCAGAGCATAAACTTTATTATTCTTTATTATTCTTTATGCTTCCACTTCATAATGTTCATGACCTTTGGGAGCACACAGATCCTACCTCCCAGCAATTAAACTGTCTCCAAGTATCCCCCCACCAACCATTATCAGACACCTTATATCCCCTAGACAGAAATGATAGATTTTTTTCCTGTGGTTGCTGAGACCTCAAATAATAGTTTAAAACCATATTTTGTTAGCTATTCCTTACAGGACTTCTGAGTGGGCAGTAATCTATTGTCAGCTTATCTTCACAAGAGCAACACAATGTATGAAAATTTCCTTAGGATGCTTCTCCGTAGGAGAATATGCTATAGCTGTATCATCATTTGGTCTGAAGACAGAGAAAAATAGTTTCCTTCTCTTTGCTTCAAATGCCAAAAAGTTGGAGAATTATATTGCATTTTGTCATGCTTTTATGGAGATGTAGAAGAATGTTTCTGTACTCTACAGATGAAAGGATCCTAAAACATTTTCCAGCTATTAGAACTAATTTTAGGATACAAAACAGGCATTTCTCATCTGCAGCTTTGGTTTCCTTGTGCATGATGCTAGAGAAACATTTTCAGAGTTTAGTATTTCATTAAGCAGCTAGTTTGATATAAATTAATACCCTGCAAACAATATAATATTGAATGCACTGAAATGTACATCATTATTTTTTCAGAAAAGGGAAAGCAAACACTAAAAAAAATATTAATAAGTGCAACTACTAAACTAAGGATATGCAACGTCATAAGATATAAGGAATTTACCATCAGTATTACTTATTATCATCCAAATAGCTGACTTCATGTCTTGATTTCAGAAAAAAAAATTATCTTCATCTGATTCAGTCACTTTCTCACAAGAAAGTGTGACTTTCCAAGAAATCATAAATATTACAGAAGGGTTGAAGCTTGTCAAAAAGTTAAATATAAAATGATTGAGGAATATTGTGTCATGAAAGATTTAAGGTTGTATGAGTGTATGCTTCAGCAGCTTAATGATAGGCATATTCTCTCAACACCTTAAAACTTGTGATATTTATTATATTAACTACTGTCACAAACTCAGCAATGGAATATATATAACAACTACACATACATACATATGTTCCTTATATAAATAGACTTGCTGAGGTTGCGGAGACCTGCTACATATTCTGCTAAGGCTAAACTTCTAATTAATTTTCCTTCTATCGAAAAATATGTTAACGTATGTTTCTACTACATGTTTATGGTTAGAAAAAGATAGTATTAGATTTTTAAATTTACAATACTATTGTTTTTAATACTGAATTGACTTCACACTAACTGAGTTGGGAAACTGAGGTCAAAAGATGACTATCCTAAGGCAATGAATTCTGTGCAGTTAATAGACCACATTTTTGAGTTTTAATCAGATTTCATCTTCCACAGGCATTAACTTGCAGGTTGCACAGGAAACATGTATTCAATGGCTTTGTTGACAGCCTGGCAAGGGGAGCAAAAGCAAGTAAGTGTGAAGGATGTGGGCATTCTTATGCATTTAATTGATCAGGCCCACTGATCAATTGTCTGAGCACACTGACAGACAAGCCCTCTTGAATTTTGGAGGTGACGAGACTGGAGCAGAGACAACCACACACACTGTCTCTTCAGAGTCATGCTACAGATGGCTATGATTGCTTAGTATTTCTAAGCCCCCCACTTAAGAATGAACAAGTGCTAGAATGAAAACAAGACCTGGCTTAGTCTCTCATGACCCACATTTTATCACTGAACTGTGCTGTGACAAATGTTTTTATCCCTTTAAATCAAACCCCAGAGAGTCTGAGTGTGAGAGTATATGTAAAGATGATGTGGATATTGACCCAATCTAAAATCTGCTTAGTAATTTTGCTCTATGAATGGTTTGTTTCCATCCTTATTCAGAAAGAAACAACTAATTGAATTGCTGAAGACTGCCTAGTCCAGCCAAGCTGCACCTCTCTGGAGACCTTGAGGAACCCACCTCACACAAACTCTGCTCTGCAGTGGTGGTTACAGTCCAAGTGTCAGACAGGCACAGTAATAGATGAATACAGGGCTTCCCATCTGCTCAGAGAATGCCTCTCATGGATAACTTGGAATGGATGTCTGGATGTGGGTTTCAATGGAAGGAGAAACACTGGAGTAGAGCCAAAGTTGGTGGGAACTGTTCCTCTGTACTTTAGGAGCAGTAAGGATTCACAGGAAGGTAGCAAAGACTAAGTAAAATATAAACCAAACTTTATTTTCTCTGTCTACAAGATATACAGCTCTTGTGCCTCTAGTCCAGTAGTTCTCAAAAGGCAACAAGAGAGCACCATTTCCATTATTTTTGCATGCTACAGCTACAAACCAAGATGAGAGTAACCAAAAATGAGTGACCATTCTCGATAATAAAATTGTTTTTATAGAACACAGTTTGCTATATATCCGTAGCTTTTTTATGTTTTGTAAAAGAAGGACTCCTTGAGCAGCAATAACAAAATAAGAAAAAGTGACTGCCTATGGGACCTGGGCTGCTGCTCTTTGGTTCAGGTAAGCCATTCTGGGAGGAAGGAAGATTGCTTCTACCTGAGACCTGAGACATGCTGAATTTGAGAACTGGCCAGACAGGTTTGCTAAGCAGAGTGAATGAAAAGAGAGTTTAGAGTTCATTGGTAGTAGACTCGCTTGCAATAAAGCCACAGCTAAGTCTCAGTGCAGGAAGAGAGAATGACTTTTTTTTCTTAAACACCCTGAGAAGACAATTTAAGCTCTATACTTTCAGAAAGTTTCACATATCTCCAGGAAAGCCAAACTAGAATAAAAGAGATTTTCTTGCAAAAGTACAATTGACAACATTCATTAGAAAGGAATAAATTGCAGAGCATCTTTTTAATGAGTGGTGTTCTCAACTCTAAAGGTTTTGTCAAATTTATTTAATCTTAAGCACTTACTTTGAAAAAATAATAATTAAATCAAAAACCTATGCTTCAAAGTTGCAACATTTGAAGTCACGTGATGTCATAAAATTCACAGACCCAGCTCAAAAAAAAACCAAAAAACAAAAAACCAAAACCAAAACAAACAAAAAACTTTGAATGATTACTTTAACTATGATTCAGTTGCAAGCAGCTAGTTAGTACTAAAGTGTTCAAAATAAACAGAAAATTAGAGGTAACCTCTGAGATATATATATAAACACAATTTCATGGTTCTATGTACCTCATTTGACTACTGAACATTTTGCTTTAGAACTGCAAGACAGTTTAAGGACCATCCCCACAGAGATGAGAGATTTTTACATTAATTTCAATAAAACGAAAACTTTTGCAAAATATTAAATGAATTAGTTACTAAGACTAATTTCTAAATTACTTTTTGAGTTTATAAAGAACATATATTAAACATCTGTCCCCTTGTTTCAAGAATATAAGTATAAAAATAAATTAATGGAGGTTAAACAATTACAGGTCTGAGTTTTTAAACAGCTGACATAATTACAAGGAAAGGGTAACATGGGCCTGAAGTGAATAGTTTTGGATGCTACAGTACCACAGATAGAAATGCTTTCATCTTCATAAATGGTATGATAGTGTTTTACACAAACAATATCTGAATCCAGTCGGTGAGATTGGCTAGATAGATAGATAGATAGACAGATAGTTTGTAACAGAAGAGAAACCAGCAAGTGAAGCAATTGTTTTAGCATGTAAGTAGGTCTTAGTAACACAGATGGTGCTTTTTGTTGTTGAAAGCATGTTAACTAAACTATTTCCATATGTTGATTTACGCAGTTTTATTTCTGCAGACTGTAACACAGCCCTTGACAAGAGACAAAGCAGAGCCCAAAACTCAGGGGGAAGATGGAAAAACACAGCTACTGGTTCGACAGAAAAATAGAAACACTGCCTGCATGTCCTGTGAAGATTGCATAGGTAGAGTCATAATTTTGTGCTTAAAACCATTACGATACAAATTTTCTTCTTGGTGTCAAAGTATCTTCCAACAGTCCCTGCTGCCGATCCTACAAATTCCCCTAAAGGCTCTTGAATGACAAATCTTCCTGCTGCTCTGCAGAGCAGGCTTTGGCATCACTACAAGCTTAGGAATCTATCTAGAGGATATTTCAAATTAATGTTGTCTTGAAGTTTTTTTAAATAAAGGGACAATGGACAAGGTACCCAGACACATTCTTCTGTTCCCTGCCCTCATTCTGGAGGAAGACCCTCTTAGAATTGCAATTGGCTTTGAGGTGACAAAGCTGATTTATGGAATAGACAAATTCATGTACATTCAGAAAAATTAGTTTATGGCACCTGGCGTGGAATGTTCAGTAAAGCTAACAAATGGACATGGAACAGAAAAAACATGGAACTTCTGCTGAGTTCTGTGAGATTTCCTATGCTAGGCTTGCAAAAAAAAATCTGAGATCAAGGGGATTTTTCTTTTTTAAATTCCTGCTTGCAAAATCATGTTTGAGAAACAGGAGCTAAATATCACTGCCCCTTGTTCCACTTTCTACATTCTACAGTGAAATAGTTTATTCTCTTCTTGAAGGTCTAGTGAACTAGTATTCAAGTGTTTTAACATCTACATGTAATCATCTACCGTCATTTATGAAACAGTATTCTACAATATAGAACAGATACTTTTCTCTCTGGGTACTTCTTAAGCTTCAGGTGACAGTAGATGTTACTGGATCTAATTAGGATGTAAAAAACCAAACACATCCCCAAATTTATTTTATTTCTTTAAACTGTAGAAGGAATGATGTCATACAAATCATTAGGATTTGTTACTTACATATGATCTAAATGTAAATCAGCAGTAAATACATCCATGACCTAAAGTAGCAGACATATGTCTAATTTTGAGCCAGAAGTAGTGAATTTGAATAGAGATTTTTGTCCTAATGGACAAAAAGAATAAAAAGCAATACAGCCTCATCTATATATTTATATATTCTCTTTTATACACAATTTGTTCTCAGAAGGCTTAAAATTTTATTTCAAAATAGCAATTGAATAACAATTTCATAAAAAAATTAAATTAAATATTATGGTAGAAGCTCAAGCTTAGAGATGGAAGGAAGGGGATAGTTCTATTCTCAAAGTCTAATGACAGTTTCACCTGTCTCTATTACACATATCCTTATACTGTATTACTAATTAGAGATATGACTGACCCCTGAGGGAGTTTAAAATAGAACCTTTTAACATATACGTTGGAGTGGTAGATGTGTTTGAGAGTATCCAAAATTTTGATTATAAAAAACATACTTAGACTATCTAATGTGCAATATCAGTAGGTCTCCCATTGTTCTCTTACTATATAATGCCTTTGGCAATTTGTTCTCATGAGTAAATGGAATAGTAACAGTTCTCTGTGGATTTAAGCAGAATTCTCTGATTAAATGTATTTGTCATAAAGAGATCAATCAACTAAAAAAGAAAGGAGAACTGTGTTCATCAAATCTTTAATCACAACAGTTTTGTGGGATCCATGACAGTCTCTCATTAAAGCCAGGTAAAAGCAAGCTAGTGATTGGTTACTCCCAGTTTTTGTGTGAGCTATGGGCACTCCTAGTGCCATCATCTCCACCTTTAACCACCAACCTTACATTCATGGATTATCAAACAGATGCAAAAGGAGTAATTGAAAGAAAAAATCAGAGGCTAAAAACAGAGCAATTAGAGCAAATTTTTCCTTTTGTCCCCTACTTTACATTCCCTTTGCCCTCCAGTATAAAGCCTTACTGTAGATTTTGTGAAGATAAGAAGCGAGGCTGGCACAACTCCAACAAACAAATCACTCAAGTCTTTCACCCAGACACAGTAATGATAACACATTTAAAGTGCTCAAAGTTATTCCCATGATAAACCTTCCCTTGTGTCCCTCACTCCTTAGCTACACCTACACTCCTACAGTATAAAACTTCAGCATGCAAACTCAGATTTGTATGCACTCACTCTGTCCTCTAAATGCTCAGGCTGTGAGGTTACCATTTCTCTATGAGTACACTATCTGTATGTATATGAAATGTCTCAAGTTTCAGTACAGCCTACCAAAGGATAATTTGAGCAAAAAAGCAAGATGTAAGACTTTTAGCTCTCTTACTTTCATATTTCCCAGAGGGCAAGTAGCAAAGGTCCTTTCTGCCCTGGCTAAATCCTCTAATAAATCCATTTCTGGTATAGAGTGGAGTTCTGCATCACTCATGCTGAAGTGCCTGTATGAGCTGAGGAAAATATGTCCATTCTAAACCACTGGAAATACTGAAGAGGATACTACCAAGCAGCATGAGCTCAGAAGATCTATACTGCATGGTGGAAAGAAAGCCTACTAAAACCTACTCACTTGCAATGCAGCCTAATACAATTCAGTATCTTGATTTAGTTTTAAATTAGGATATAAAGATGTAATAATGTTGTAAAATTTATTACTAACAGGACTTCTTGATGCCAGTGGAAACTGGTAAGATCAAAACAAGTGAAGATTATATCAGTCATACATAAATTTGCTTTTAAAAAATTGCCAAGATGATAACTGTCCCTAATTTTCTTATATATTTATTTTACTTAATAAATAATGTCTATTTCATGATGGCAAAAACAGTCAGAGAAGTGAACTGTTCTGACAAGGAATGTCATAAAACACAATAAGTCCACCAAACCTTAGACTGGTTTCGTGGTTTTTGTTGGGTTTTTGGTTTGGTGGTTTTGGTTTTGGTTTTCTTTTTGGTTGGGGTTTTGGGTTCTTTTTTAAATTGGTGGTTTTGGGGGGCTTGCAAGGGGGTGGGGGTGTATATGTATAATTTCCTACAACCAGGGGTCAGAGGAACACAACTCACTGGAGGAACATGGCACCATCACTACCAGAGAGGATAAGATCTGACTAAAGAAGAGAAAAAGACAATTACAAGAAATATATGTACTACTAGGCAAGAATAAGCAAGGGATTTCTGTCACAAGGTGCAAAGAGTTAGCTTGGAGCCATTGACACAGACATATATGATATAAAGACCAAAATCTAAGATATAGGACTATTTTACACATGACCCTTTGTTTAAGGCTGTGATCAATGTTCTTCCTTCTCCAAAAAGACCAAAACATTAGCAATAATTAAACTACATGTTCAGCCATGCAAGGTCAGTCATATCAGTGAATTATGTGAGTGCAAGACTGGGCAATATAAGGATTTCTGAGGGGCAGATTAACTCACTGTGAGCAGGTGAGGGCTTGGACATGTGCAACAGACAGCTTCTAAAAGAGACTACTCATATAAATTATGAGACCTCTGTTTAAAGAGAAATGATGTTACAGCAGCTAGGATTTGTGCCTCCTGCCTAAGCCAGTTATTAGCAGGGAGGAAGAAATGAAATATGAGGTTCTCACAGTGCAGAAGTCTTTTTTTTTGTGCTGCTTCTTCTGTCCCTTAAATCCACCACTGTCATAGCCTGGTTGTTCAAATCTGCCATGAGTAGACAGGTAAAGAACAACAAAATGGAGCCTGAGGATTTAGGCTGAGAGGGCTGAGAGCTGATATAAGAACTGAAATAGTATTATATGAGGGAGGAACTTGTCCAGCAAAGACAAAGAGGGAAAAAAGGAAGGGGTAAGGATGTGGCAATATATATTATATCTTAAGAACATTTTGTCTCTTAAGCGCAGAAAAAATCATGGGCAATGACAAAGGTGAAAGTACGGTGTTGCTATAATGGAATCATCTGCTATATACCTCCAGAGCCAGAAAAAGATAATGAGGGATTTTGTGAGCAAAAAGAGAAGTCCTTCAAACCACCAGGTTTAAAAATAAATGTGAATTTTTTTATCTCATTGTAGTGCATTGACCCTGTCTGGATGCCAAGCACCCACCAAAGCTGCTCTATCAGTCCCCTCGACAAGTCGACAGAGAAAAGAAAATATAATGAAAAGTTCATTACTCGAGACAAAAACCAGTAGAGATCACTTGGAAAATATCATCAAGGGCAAAACTGACTCAGGTTTGCGATATCAATTGAGTATATTACTAATAAAATCAGAGCAGGTAATGTGAATTAAAATAAACCTTAAAAACATAAATTCATATGGAGAGAGCAAGAAGAAGATACAACACAAAACTGAAAACCTTTAACGAGGAAGCTAAATTTATCAAGAAATCCTTCCATAAGATGAAAGGCTGGTTGGCTATTTGTTGACTACTTGTTGTAGTATGGTGTTATTGTAGGCTGGTCCAGGAAAAGTGAGGAGTTTAATTCTTTTTTTGCAAGCTTTTCCTAATTAAGTCATAGGGCAGTCATAATTAATGCAATTATCAGAGGGTAAGACCTCTTTCTCTAATAAGGAAGGAACAGGTCAAACAATATCTAAGTATTCTCAAAACAGTTGAAGCAGCTGGCCTTCACTGTATTGCAATTAAAAATCTGGCTGATGACATCAGAGTATCATTAGTTGTTATCTCTGGAATTAAAAGAAATTAAAATGGAGACACAGGCAAACATAGTTCGAAGAAATGGAAATGAGAAAAGAAGGCGGTAGAAAATAACAGACTGACCAGCTTAACATCAACCTGTGGAAAAGTACTGGAAGAGCTATTTAAATTGTTTTTAAAAACCCAGACAGGAACACAAAAATGAATAACAGGTGGTATATTATCAACCAGAAATAATACCAAATCAATTTAATATCTCTCTTCCACAGGCTAGAAAACTACATGGATAGAAGAAAACTAGCTGATACATAGCTTGACTTCAGCAAATTCTCAGTACTAGTATATTCTTAAAGAGGAAAGAATGGCCTCAATGAAAATATAAGAAGAAAGATACAAAGCTAGTTGTATAAAATTCTGAAAGCAGTTATGATGAACCCTGTGTCAAAACAAAGGAAGGCAATTGTGAAATTCTTCTGGGGTTTGTCCCAAGTTAGGGTTCTCATTAGTTATGAAGTTTGGATTTATTAAATATGTAGATTGTACATGGGTGGGAAGATTGCCAGTATAGCTAAGAATATACCTAGAACTCACAACAATCAAGACAAAGTGCAAGGTGACATTTGAAAGACAAGTCAAAGGTATTAATGCTAGAGGAAAACACCAAAACAACAGCTAGGCAGTAGCAGTAAATTACTGTTTGCAACCATTTTCAGGTTTGCTGTAGGAAGCAGCAGATTAGACAGTATTCTGTGTTCATTATATATAGAAAAGGACTTAATGTAAAAGAGATTTACACAGCTCTGAATAGTGAAAGCATTTAAATTGAATTTGTCTGGAAAGTTCGTATCTTTCCAATTTCATCATACAGTGTCTTCAGCCAGAACAAGTTTTTCATCACTGAGCTACATAATTCTTCCTTGGACACACCAATGGGCTGAAAGATGTTCTGTGGTTTCATGTCTCCAATCTTATGATTTTATGTCTACCCAGAAGCTATTGCAGCCACCTTCAGCAGCTAAGAGGCAAATGCATACTGCTCTCCTACGTGAGAATCCAGCTGAGCTGCAGGAATGCATGACAGGATCACCATATGCTCCACTCTCTCACAGCTCCTTCCTGCCAGCTCTACAGAATACTTCATCCCTTCTATAGAAACCTTATGCAGTGGGAGAGGGCTGATAAGGAGACATCCTGCAGCTGGTGTCAGGAGGTTTCAGCAGATGATGCCTTTGGTATTTGCTCAAAATTTGGATTTGCATTTAGGATTCTGCAATGTACCTGCAAGCACCAAGCACAACAACCTTGCTGGATAATTTCACGCAGGCACAAGGGTCCATAGAAAATTCAAAGACAGAACAATGTAGAGATGAAAGAGCAGGAAAAACCTGCAGCAATGCAGGATTTCCTAGTCAATCCAGCTATAGGCAGGATGTTCCTATAGGCACGGCATGCATTTTCTTTGGCATCTCGATAATCTTCAAAGCTCCTTTTAAAGGCACTAGAACATCAGTAGCTTTTAGCATTGCAGAAATATGACAAGACAAAAATTACAGGAATATGTTTGCCTTTCTTTTAAAAAAGATTAGATTAGATTTAGATTTCCATGCCAAATCTAAAAGAAAAGACCTACACATCTGTCACAATTATAAGAGATATATTCCTCAAGTATTAAAAATCATTAAAAATGTATTTTAACTTTTTTTTTGATAAATCTGTTACAGGCTACCATTTAGTGTGGGTACACTGCTAAGATCTAATAATTAACAAGTCCCTTTCTGGTTTTTCTTGCATCCCTCTGATATCTGAAAATTAATAACAGCCAGTCTTAATTTCCTGTGGGAAGAAAATAAACCCCTCTTTCCAATGATATTCTGATTTTGAGCTTTAATCTACTGTAGAATATCTGAACTCTTTAAAATTAGGAAAGCTGAACATTATTCAGTCTAGATAGAATCTCTATACACATGTGTTAGGATAATGGTAACATAACCAGAGGGAATATAAATTCACTGCCTCTGACTTTGTCACAGATATAAAGATCTTCTGGAGAAGGTATGTACATCAAGCCCAAGAATATATGACATTTCTCCACCTCTGCAGGAATCAGTTCATCAGATAATCTTTTTAAGGAAATTCCAGCACTGTAATTTGCCTTTTTGCTTTCAAACAACAATGCAGTATTGCAGAAGCCGCATTCAATGATTCAGAATGATTTAGTTTTCAGGAAGCCCATTAATTTAACCATATTTTCCCATACTTTTCATCACCATGTCCTGTCATCTGGAAATAATAGAAACCTTAGCAGTAAATTCCGAAAGCTAAAAAACACCCCATGCAAGTACAGTTCACGTGGTATTTACTGGCATGCTGATGTTAGCCCAGCCTAACCAAAATTAGAGTTTCTTGGTTAACCTGGATTGGCTTTCTAGTGAAAAGGATACTGAAGTGACAATCAAAAGCAAATGTGTTGTAGTTCTATTTTATTTATATGAAAGGCAGATATATGGAACCTGAAAGAAAAATAAATGGAAAGCAAGAATTTTCTTGCTGCCGAAAAAATGTATAATCATAAAATAATAATAATACTCTGAGAATGTAAATTAGGACTAAGAAAGAGAAAGGGGATGATCATCATTCAAGTATGACTAATTTTGCAGTACTGCTAATGCTTAAAAATGTAGGTCAGACAAATTTTTTCAAAATATAGGTGATTACTACACATTGTAAATTTTTCTTTCCCACATTCCGGAAGGAAAATTTACTATAGAATTTTAAATCTTTCAATTGTGTGAGTAAATCTAGTTTCCCCACAACATTTCTCATTCAGAATGTCAATCTAAAATTAAGCACAACTTTCTAGTCTAGATCCATAACAAAGCCCACATGTTGGTTTCTGTAGCTCAGTTATAAACAGTAAATATTTTTAGGTTTTGACCCTGGGAATGGGTTTCAGATGGATTTAATATTCTCTAAAGGCAATTCTCTAAAAAAGTCTTTTTCATTTTTTCATTAAAGTGAAAAGAAATCTGTTCACACAATAAGTGGAAAAGAAGATGAAAAGGATGTTTCCATTGTGCTAATTATGGCTTGTGATACCTAGGAAATGACATGCATTAGAAAGTCTCTATACACTGGGCCAGTACTGATGCCCTTTAGTTAGCTGAAAGGTAAATAGCTCCTTGAATCCCTCAGTAAATGTCTCTATGTAAGTGTGTGTATATATATATATATATATATACACACATTCACACACAAATAGATGTAGATTTTTGTCTATTTATTTAAGGACACACAGATGGACAGACAGGTATACGCACACAGATGATGTGTGTGACAGTGTGACAGTGTCAGAGCTAGTGATAGCTCTGTTGGGACAGAATATGAAACAAAGAAGAGTATAGAGGACATCTCAGACTGCAGAGCCTTCCTTCCTTACATGAAGCAATGGTCAAATGGCTCACAGATGTGAAGTATTAATATGCACTAGATATTGATGATATTAGATCAGTCACTAAGTAGTTGCATCACACAGTTGATCACTGTTTTACCTTGAAGTAAAAGAACTTTGAATTCCTTTTCAAATTTCTTACCAAATCCCTGCAATGTCTGTAGCAAACAATGATAAAGAAAATGCATAACATAAATTCCTAGGATTACTTGGTTTTGCAATGTGTACTCAGCTCTTTCACACCTTTCTTTAAGGTTCTGATAATTGTTACATATACCTGTGATGTTGATAGCAGAGTGGTCAGTGAATCTGACCTTAGTGTCACTGCTTTCATTAAGGAGTGGGAAGCAACTCTGATCAAAATCCAATTCCTGTAATAGAGAATTTGCAGTTAAATTATCTCTTCATTTCCATGCCCACTATACTTAGACTTGTTACAAGTTAAACCCAAAGACTGTTGTACTGCTGAATTTTAGGCACATGAACAATCTACTTGAGAAGAGCCTACTCTAAATTTAAAGTGATTTCCTAGATTTAGGTCCTACCCAAAACTATATGGAAAAATTGATAAAGCTGTGCAGATGAAAAAAGGGATTTTCCCTCAGGACTGTAAGTTCAGTACCTTAATCAATAAGCCCTGAAAAGCTGAAGAGTGAAAAAGGATGAGGAATAAAATATTTTATTTTCTTCTCTATTAACAGCTTGAATAATACTGTCTACTAAAGAAGTTTATGGCCCATGAATACATTTATGATGATTAGAACACCTAGCATGAAGGGCAAGTTGATATATATTTTTATATAATTCAAGAAACTGAACAGAACAGACGAGAGTGTTTTCAGAGATATTATATCTATATTTTGGAACTAGAACGGAGTGTCAAATCAGAAACATACAGCGACTTTTTTGTTGTTTTATTTGTTTTATTTGCATAATCAATGAAAAAGTACATGAAAACACTATGCAAATGTCAACTATAAATTAGCTTGGGTTTCATAAAATAATTTTCTCAAATATTACAACACATATTTGTCTAGAAGCAAAGAAGTAGTTTATCATAGTTATTAGTGAACACTGTATCATTTATATTTCACTCTTTTGTTCTTCTGATGAACAGTGGAAACTGATCTAAAATGCACAAAGTATTTGAAAGCAAATCCAAAGATGTAGGATGGCACTGAAAATACTCAAATGCAGAATTGCAAGTTACTCTTTGATTCTTTTGACACTGTATTTAGGGACATATTTTTATTTTTAAAAGGTAGTCCAATACCTAGAATTCTAGAGAATAAAGTTGGCTGAAATCAGAGGCATTTGACAAAATCTAGTTAAAATGTATTTGTTTATCTTCATTTTTTAAAGAAATTTAATACAAAATTAGAATTTGATCACAAATAGTTCTCTAAAAATGAAAGAAGCAAATAAATTTTCTAAAAAGATAGCAACTTATCCCATGTAAAAAATGTTGTTTATATTAGTTTGAAAAATCTGGTTTGAAGGGGAAAGAAAATACTAAATTCTTAATTTACATGTGCCAAATATTTAGATTACATAAATATCTTTGCTTCCTGTTCAGCAACAGGAATTTAGTTAAAGAATTCCTTTTAATCCTGACAATCCTAGTGTGTCAACAGAAAGAACCAATCTCTGAGATACTGGGATCATAGGATTATGTTCAGCTTCAGAACTAATTATCAGGATGTTGAATTGGAGGTGCAGATGCAGGCACTGTGTTGTGCTGGTTGCTCCATGTGCTTACAAGATCAGCAGTTGTACTCCTGGGCAGTTCTCAGCAGGTACTTTTTTTTTTTTATTTTTAATTTTTTTTAAATGAAGGATATCTAGTGATTCTAAACCTCCAAAAAATTTGAAAATGCATCCTCTATGAAGAACGCAAAAAATGGTCAAGTTCAGTAACTTATAGTAAAAATGGAAAATTCGTACTCGCAAGAGACACTGAAGTAAGAATGCCACATGCAAGACCAGATACATCATATACAGAATTAACTGAACTTCCCTATAGTATTTTTAAAATAAATTTTTATAAATTCTCATATAAGAATTTTTTCTTACGTGTGCATTAATATGCATGGAAAATATCTCAGTCCTGATGCATAAAAATTTAGTGTGGGACAGACTACTGATCTTCTTTCTTGGGAAATAAAGATTCTGGCAAGGAGTAACTACAAAACTGTCAAACACAAAAGGGATTAATTAATTTCATCCATTCTAAACAATCTTCATCTGGTAGCACATGTGATAATTTTATTGAAGACAATAGATAAAACGATGACAGCCTGGTATGCATGATTTGTATCTACACCACTGAAGAAATCCTCTTTCAGAACAGTGAGTGTCCTACAGTGAACACTGTCATCAAAATCAATAGTTTAGATGTCTGAGGATATGCAGATTGCAGGAACCAGATGTTCCTGGATTTTACTCATCCTATGTTCTCAGAAAGTGAAGACATAAGCATATGATTATCTACATTCCAGATAAAATAACAATTCCATGGTTTTACATAGTTTCATCTTAAATTCCTCCTCAAACATTGGTTCACAATACTTGTCTGAGCATATATCCTCACACTGACCTTCTTCTGTGAGCCTTTACTCCCAATCATTCATGATCCCAAATAACAAGTAGCAGCACAAGAGGAAATGGCCTCAAGTTGCTCCAGGAGAGGTTTAGATGAAAAATATTAGTAAAACTTTCTTTCCTGAAAGTGAAGTCAAAGACACAAACTGGCTGCCTGGGGAAGTGGTGGAATCACCAACTCTACAGGTAATAAAAGACAGGTAATTGTGGCACTTATGGACGTGGTTTAGTGGTGGACTTGGCAGCACTGGGTCAATGGCTGAACTTGATATGAAAGATCTTCTCCGGCCTTCATGATTCTGTTATTCTGTGAGATCTCACTGCACGTGGTAAGACAAGCTGCTTTCCTCCAGAACTGTTATATTTTTTCTTCCACAAGCTGCAAAGCAAAGGATGTAGTTCCCACTGGGACCTTTGTATTTAAGAGCTTTTCTAAACAACAAGATGGAGCTAAAGGTTACAGCCAGATGTAAAAAAAATACTGACTGCTTTAAGTGGTGGAATAAAATCTCTGTACATTAATCTTATCTCTGTACCAGCATACTGGGACTTAAATAAAATGTCCATAGCTGTTCAAGATGCTTACTGACCTGTTCAAACTCATTCTATAGAATGAATTAAATCATCTGTTTCTCAAGGCCAATAAAACTCCAACACACTTGAGTGGGCCTTAAGTACAGCCACCCAGAGGCAATAGAGATAGCCAAAATATTCCTTACAGCCAATTAATGAATTGGAAATCATGTTTTGTCATTTGCAAACTGACGAATCTACAGATCTCTCGTATTGTTCTCAAGGGACAGTAGTTACATTTTGCAGAGAGTTGCATAATTTATTTCCCCTTTTTTTTCAATATTTTCATCTTGATCTATATATGTATTACTAAACCATGCCTGACATTCAACTATATAGTTTCTGGTGAAAGTATAATACTTCTTCTGCTGAGGCTCTGTGATGCTGTTGCAGCTCTCTGATACTCGATGTCAAAAATAATTACCTCATGTTTGTTCTTGGGTCCTTTCAGTCTCGATCACCAGCGTATATTTTTCAAGCTATTTAAACTAATTTTTCCATTTTTGCACAATGCTTTAGTGTCACAGCTTCACTCTGCTACTTTCTGAAGTTGAATCCTGCAAAGTAATAGCTTCATTTTTCTCCATACAATGTGTAAAAGTTCTACCATTCTGCTGACATTAGTAGCTTGGGACAGCTTGCAGGATTCCTACAATACCTGTTTTATTCTTTAACCAAGTAATTAAGATGTGTAGCTGATTATAGGTTTTAACCCCTAACAGAATCTGCCTACTCTTCATACCACCAGTAATTTCATTAGCTATTATTGTTCAAACCTCTTATTATAGATGGACAAGTCTTTCACTTAGCTGTCATTAATCCAGTGTTCATTCCCCCAGAAAAGATATTTAAAGCTTTTCACCAGCACTCAACTGTTACTGCTACAGTTTAATAAATGCTATCCTTCACTTCTGTGTTTGTTTCTTTCCTTGCTATCTTTCTAGAATAGATTATCACCTTCATTATCTAGGATGTATATAACAATTATAATGTAAGGAAACCACATGATCATATTTGAACTTCAAATTAACATTATTAATCATAAACTCAGTTATAGTTATTTATGACATAATAGCTGGTTTGAGTGATTAAAGATTACAGATATAATAATTTGGAGTAGAAAATTTGAGGGACCAAAGACAAAATCCATACAGAGGGAATGGGAATTCAGAAAAAATATTTTCAGCAATATATAAATAGAATAGTTTTGGACTAAAAGGGTTCGTTTTCTATTCCTACAATCACACAGGTAATGCCATCTTCATAGCTGGATGAGACCCTATATTCTGCATAATTTCTTTAGTTATTTTTCCTCCAGACAGCAAAAAGATTGATTTAGGGTTTGTCCTACTTTCATCCAGAACTGAGTTAATTTTCTGCAGTAGCCATGAGGGGCAGAGGCTGGAGCCATGGCCAGTTGGTTATTCTGTACCCCCTCACCTCATTGTTGGTCACCAGGAAAGGGATGCTCATACCTTGGAGAAAAGGAGTCCCCCTTCTGATTAGAGAAAGCATGGCTGGGAAGAAAGAAGAAACCAGTTGGTATTTGCCATGGGCTTTCCTTGTAAATTGTTACTTCATCTTATACCTTTTGTTACTAATATTGTTGCTGTTACCGTTCCTTTTCTTATCTCATTACTGTTTTCAGTAAATTTTTCTTATCTCAGCCTTTGATTTCAACCTTTTGTGGCTCCAGTTTTCAACTCCATCCTGCTGGATAGGGAAGGAAGAGGGGAAGGGAGGAGTGAGCAAGCATTGTCTGCTTTGGGAGAATCTTGGTGGTGACACTTAATTAAGGGCACCCTATTGGTACTGTCAGAATGAAAACAACAAGATCAGCTACGGGACTTCTAATTAGCAAAGAGTTTTTACATTGCCTATTAGGAATTGACAACTTTCTGAAGATATTTATTCCATTTGATATTCATTGAATATAGCCAGTACTCTTATTTAGGGACTGATCAACTTCCTTTTTAATACTCAATAGAATTTTGTGTTCAACTGGTGCTAGAAATGTTTTAATTCCTGACATAGACATATTTGTAGATTTTGTTTTTACTTTCTTTAAATAAAGGTGTAACCAGGCTATCTCTTGCCAGTTGTAGAAAATCATGATGACCATGATTTTTCATTAATGTTTGTCATATAAAAGCTGTCACAAATAAACAGAATCTTGAATAGTCTCCTTTAATATAATAAACACAAATAACCTATAACCCAAATGGCTCAAGATTCAGTTAAATAAAACAATATTACATGCTTTTAAAAGATGTTTTTGACTGTGGTCCTTTTTTGATACTGAAAAAAATGTGAGCTATTTACCTTGCTTTCCTCCCCAGGGAACATAACTTCTTGTCTCCTACTGTTCTAGACAATTGTCTCTTATTATTCTGCAAAGCACTTACAAAAGAACTTGTGAAACAAATAATGCATCACATTGCAGGATTTTATAACTTTTTTTAAAATAATGACTTTGTGATCTGTTGTGTTACTTTCATGCTCTCTTACCTGAAAATATTGTACAGAAAATTAATTTTGAAAAGATTTCCAAATTTTTAAAGGAACTAATTGTATGTGAAATAGTCAGAGCACGAGCAACTCTCCTTCATTTTATTTCTGATAATACTGTGGTTTTTTACATGCCTCAGTCTTCTTTCAGACTGATTTTCACTGGTTGGGGTTTTGGTGGGGTTTGTTTGTTTGCTTGTTTGGGGGGTCTTTGAGGGGTTTTTGTTGTTGTTTGTTTGTTTGTTTAACTCTAGCTTTAATAACACATCAAAACCATATAAATTAACATGGAAAAAATATTTTCTTTCTGCATTTTACCTTTGCCTCAAACTTTCTTGAATGAAAAGAAAGTGCCATTTCCCCTCTCTACCTTAACATGCAGTTTTCCATAGTAAGGTGGAGTGTTTGTTTTTTGAAGTAGAGCTCTGTAAGTGTAGAGTAGCAAGAGAACTGGTACCCTGGATAAGTAGACTTTTCCCCTCCCCACACACTCGTAGTACAAAATATAATAGAGTTTAGAGTTTGTTGGCAAAGGAATTTGTTAAAACATTTGATAGTATTTACAAAACCAACAGGGCTTTTCCATCAAGTAAGACCACCTCTGAATGAGCACAAGTATATCAAATGTTGATATAAAATTAATGTATGTTCTTCTTGACTCATAGGCACCAACTCATTAGTCTTCAGGGTACTAAAGAATCTTTGTAAGGGAAAGGGATATATTGCATTTAAACCAGCAGCTTTTTAGATCAGTGCCCAATGTAGAGAGAAATTCTCCTGTTTGCAGGGACCTCTGCCTAACATTCATGCAACCAATTCTAACTGATAGTTATCACTTCTGTAATTCCTCATTAGTACAGATCACAACTGAAATAATGTAAATTCACTTTATACTAGGTTTATCTCTTTGAAGATGAGCTTTGAACAAAAATATATTTTCTTTCTCATTCTTTTTGTGATCACTATGAGGAAAATGGCTCTTAAAAGGGGATAACAACCAGCAAATATATGACACTGCATATACTATTTTAAATTATTCAGCTTGGCTAACATGATAATGTCTTAAGTCAGTGTGTCATGCCATTGACGGCAAGATTGTTTTCTGCTCACAATCAATCTAGTTTTCGCAGAGTCAAATCTGATGACAATTCATGTGCAGGCAACTCAGCCCATCACTCTGTCACCTGTTCTTTTCTGAACTGTGATCAAGCTTTTATCTGGCAGCCACAGAGAGGAAACATTACTAGGAAAATCACAAGAAAAAGTGCATAATCGGTCTAGTGAGAATACTGGTAAGTACACATGAATCTAAATCACACATAATACTTTTTTGTCATACTTTTAGTCAGATATACAGAAATCTTAAATGTATGGAAGGACTGAAGATGTAACATGCTTAGATTTAACTGGGTGGCGCTGGCAGAAAATAAGGTAAGAACTGACAATAAAATGAATATTTGATGCAGAAAAATTATTGAAGAGACTACAAAGGCTTCATAAGTGCCATGGTCTTGCAAATATAACTCTGTCATTTTTTATGTGTAGCAATAAAGACTTTGACAGCTAGACAGTCATTGCAAAATATGCTTTAAACCCTGAGGTAATTTATATCATTAAAGCACTGCCTCTGATAGACATTTAAGAGGTACAACAGTAGCCACCCTTCATATGGTAATATATTGCATCATTTCTAGGATGTAATTGTAGAAAAACAACTTGAAGATAAAGAGCTTCAAACAAGGAGAGCTTTACAGTGATTATGAATATGTGTATGCATTATTAGCATGTTCAAAAAAAGTCATAATTGCTTTTCACCATTGCCATATGTCCCATTTCCCTATCTGTATACCAAAAACTATTGATGTGTCTACTAAAACACTTACAAACCTATTATTACAGACAGCTGTTCATCTGTTTTTTGCTTTCAGTTTAATTTAACTTCAGATTTGGGGGGGAAATTGCACAGATTGTAGACTTCTCAGGAAAAGATGTATTACCATTTTAATTAAGAGATGTGGCATAAATACATAGAATAGAACATTTAATTTACCAATAATATCAGTGTAGTCATTTGGACAGCATGGCTCTATTTTGCTTTCTTTTTACTTATCCTGGGACTTAACAGAAAGGGGTCGTGTAATGAGGGATCATTTGGCAGAATGAATAAGAAAGGGTCATTGAGGTTCAATAAAATGGGAAAATTTGAGATTCAGGGAAAAGAAGGAGAGGCACATAGTGGAGTAGGGCCTCAGGGGAGTAGAGCAGAGGCCTGAGGTCCTAATGAATGTCTGCTCTTCTGTGTTCAGCCTGGAAGAGGGAACAGCCTGGTTCTCTGGGGTTTTACCTGCAGCAGGCAAATTTGGCAAAAAGGTCCTAACACTGTGACCAGGGGATAAAGAGAAGCCCCAAACAAAGGACATTTACATTTATTTCAAGTGACTTGCTGCTGTTGTTGTTGTTGTTCTTGATTATGGAAGAAAAAAGTTTGTTATAGCTGGCAAATTAAAATTCTCTCATTACCCCAATACACTGAGGACCGTGCAGGAACCCAGACACAGTCTTTTTATTTCAGTTTTTTCTCTGTGTTTAACAAGAACAGGTTCTTCAATATGTAACAAAAAATAACTTGAATTCAGTGTTCTCCCAATCAGAGAAGCAAATCCTTCACAAAGCCTTTGTTTGCACAGCTATGCCTGGAGATAAGCAGTGTATTATGGTGCAGCATATGCCCTCAACAGAGACCTAGAGGGGTATCAACTTCTTTAACAAATTCAGCTGCTGGGAGTTACAGGAATTTAATGTTGGCTGGCAGATTATAACTTTAATATCCTTTTATAACAGGGAGATGCCTTGCTACTGCAACAAGCTGCATATATAAAAAATACAGTCATTATCACATGAAGCTATTCCACTCACACCCAACCACAAATAGCATCATAAACAGTAAAAATAGTAAATACAGCATAATTACCATGTTTGTGCAGAAAACATACTCACAAACATCCTATGGGAAGACAGTCTGGCATGCATATTAGAATAATTTTCTTCTATTTCAGAAACAAGACTTAAAATGAAAGATTATCATATTCAAATTCAAAGAGCTCAGAATACACAAACAATCAAAGACTGCTCTATCACTAATATTTCATAATATATTGAATTATTTCTTAGATCCTTACCAGGGGATCATTCAAATTTATAAGCTCAGATTTTCATGCAACAGTGCCTTCATTCATTTCGTATTTGAGGTTGTGTGCCAAAGTGTCCAGATTTGAACTTTATGATTATTATTATTATGCAATGACATAGACTTTTTGAAATGCACTTCTTTAAACCCTACAAACATATTTGGAACTAAAATTTCATATATCAGTATTTGATCCTGAATGGAGAAAAAGTAAATCCTGGGGTTTGCCCCTGAATTGGCTATATTTACAAGAATCCTCAATTCCTATACAAATAGAGGTTTGTTTCCATTGGGAACAATTATTGTCTACTTGTATAGATGTCATCCACTATAGTGCCTTAGTGGGCCTTAAAAATATGAACTATGTAAGCAAATTGACTTCTGAAGTGGCTGCCCAGGCTTCCTTTCAAAAATCAAACATTCCATGAAGAAAACCAGAAATCTGGCATGCTATAGGTAAAATCAGGCACAATACCAGACCGGACAATCCTGGTTTGAGTACCAGCTCTTGGACACTAAATATGTATGGGTTTTTTTATTTTCTTGATTTTGGTGTTGATTCTGAGCGTGCTGATAGAACTGCCTGTATTTACAGTACTTAGGAATTTGGCACTGGCCTCTTGGAGCAGTTTCTTCAGTCCTTTCTGTCGTATGTCTTGTGTTATAAAAGCAGATTCGTGTTTCTTAGAGGATTGACTCTGTCTGTGTAGCACCGAATGAAATCCCTGTGCTGGTACAGTGAGGACTATAAACAAGCACCTATCATCCATTTCTGTGTTCTTTCCAATCAAGGAGTTTTCATATCAACTACCGGACTGCTGACAAATTGACCAAAAATATCCTAGAATACAGACTCCATCTGCTCTAAGGTCTAAGGAGTAATAGTGTGTGTTTGCTAATAAGCAGTTTGCCCATGGCAAGCAGTTGGAAATGCTCTTACTTGTTTGGAAGGCAAGTGGATGCATGTGAAGTTGGCAAAAAAAATTACATAGCATCACCTCTTCCTGAGCCTCTTCAGTAAAAGAAGTGCAGTTCTGGCTTGGTTCATTTCCCACTTAATCTTATCTACCTGCTGAGATTGTTTCTGAGTTAAAACTACATTTAAAAGAATGTCAGAGACCAATTTAATGGCCTGCCCTTGAAAATTTAGTCTGGCAGTGTTTTTGTGACTTTTGGTGCTTGAAATATCATATTAATTCTCTTTGCATTTAACTACTGGTGGATGCTTTCTTTTTTTAAAACATGGACAGTAAAAAGTTGTGAGAATTATTGTATGACCTAATTTAAAATTTTCTCATTAAGTAAGTGGTCCCATACAGGTGACAAGATTAATCTGTCCCAGGCTTATAAACCTGTTTTGGAACACAGATAATACAAAAGATTTTTATAATCAAAAGGAGAAAACTTGCATGATTTTTTACACAGTATTTGGGACCAAATTGTAACACAAATAAGAAAAAGCTTGCTTCTGGCTGCTTGGTCTGTAGCAGACAAATTTTACCTTAGTCAAAATCCAACATTTGGACCTCTTTGCAGTGTGCTTCTGCTTCTTTCCAAAAATACATGTTCTGTTTCAACAAATATATGCTCTTTCTCCTCTCAACAGCAGATATTTCTTTCCAGACCATAACAGGTGTGGTATTGTCCCTGACCCCTGGGTGTTCCAGCTGGATGCACCTGACAAGCTCTAGGAGAAGAATCTATTTGCATGACCTTAGAACTTGATATGTCCAGTGTCTTAACTTCCCTGTGATGCAGGCAATCATGTTTTGATGGATAGGACTAATGAAACATAATTCTGTAGCTATGAAGCCCCCTTGTGCTAATAGGTGGGTGAAATCTCTTTGAAGCTGGTAGGCAGAGTGGCAGCTTCTTAGAATAAATGCAGTGATATTGAACTCTGAAATAGAAACAAATAGCTGAAACAATATGAGCCATGACCAAAATATGGCTACAAAGGAAAACTGCCGTGGAAGTGAAGCCATCTGTCAAATAGACATTATAGAGGAGAGGTGGTTTGGTAGAAAAAAAAAAAATTACCCAAGAGCACTATGACAGAAGCATCCTTGAAGTAATTATGATTCTCATGAAAAAAAACTCTTTTATAAGTTAAGCCCTAATTTTAAAGAAAAAAATGTTTGGAAAAAGAGCACAGACTCACGACCACATAAAAGCTTCCTGTTGTTGTTTTTTTTTTTATTCCTGAAAGAAAAATACATACAAACATATTAAGAAAATGAGTTTAATATGAACTAATAATGTAGATCAATTATAAGAAATTACCAAACAAGGATATTTGAAAAAGAAAGAAACTAATCTAAGCTGAATATAAATTACATGATAGAATTTTATACTTTTCACCTAGGGAAATTTCTCTACTGGCAGCTAAAAATAGCTCCCCAAATAATTTTGGCAATACTTTCAGAATGAAAGGAAAAGTAACATTACAGATTTTCAGATATAAATAACACCAAATTAACTGATCAACTATGATGCCAGCAAAGCTTAAAAGCTTGTTTCTAGAACCAAAAAAGAGATCTGAACAGCTACTAAAGACAGCTAATTGATTTTAAATTCTCACCTTAGTTATTTCTCAGTAACTTCCCAGAATTTCTCCCTTTAAACTAGAACTAGGTATAAAAATATTCCCTTTAGTAGAGGGTTACTTCACTAACAATTGGCTAAGGTTTTTTTGTTGTATTTTTTCTAGACTGTTAACCTTTAATTATTGAATTGCTGTTCTGACTACAAATTATAGAAGTTCTTTCCTCTGCATTTGTTTTCAGAATTTATAAAAGAACAACTAAAGATAATATTCATCTCTCTGTTGCACAAAAATAGCTTGTCCAGGATAAGATACCATACCACCTACCTCAAGGTCAAATTATGGTTTTGGAACATTTGTGCAAAGATACAAAGGTAGATGTTTGCCATGAATAAATCAGTAAAAATTTTTTAAAAATATTCCTTAATGTTTTAGGGAGAGGCACTTACTGGGTATGTTCCTGCATTTAAAGTTCCTTCTCATTTTACTAGGAGAATATTCACCCTGTAATATTGCTGCTTTAACCTTTAGACATCAGATTTTTAAATGCAAAAATGAAAGAATTGTTTTTATTTCATTTTTACTTTTATCGTTATTCATTCCAAGTGCTTAATGAAATGGAAGATTAAGCTGAGCATTAGGCAATCAGCTCTTCTGAGGAAACTTGGACATACTTGTTTCATTAAAAGCAGAGACTTAAATATGTCCCTAGCTTTCCCTGCAGTGATAAAACAAAAATGCCACAACTAATTTACTTCAGTTTTACACTGAATTTGTGCACAATACTTATTGTTTTGTGCCTTTTCTTTGAGAGGCTTGACTGAGAAGTGGAAGCTCTGCTTCACAATGAATCATAATAATTCTTTCAGTCTTGATTTTTGAAATGGAATGAACATGTCCAAACACAGAAATGGAGTTAACAGTCTGACTTAACATGGGTTCAAATGCATGCATGGATTCACCAGACTTTGAAGTGCAGATAAACAGACCCTGTGAAAGACAGACTCACTGATTTTAAAAAAGTTTATAATCTAAATTACAAACTATGCACTAAGAGCTGATCTAGCCTGGACAGAATGGCCAGGAGGAGGTGGGTGCATGTCACATCCTGGCTGATGGAAAGCTCAGATATATCTGATTATCATAGCCTCAGATGGGCTTATACATCCTGTACTTTAGGTGCAAACCTAGAGTACTGACAGACTAGCTGATATAAAATGGAAGGGTCCATCAGCTAAAAAATACAATTGAGAAAGTATTTCACTCTATAATGACATGAAAATCTTTGGGTCATTTACTATAATAATACAAGAATTGGATCAGATAGTATATGAAATAAGCAAATAGCATTTTTTGTTCTGCAAGAGAAGCTGAGCCACTATGTTGAAATGGAACAAAAGGAACAAATTTGAACTATCCAATTGCACAATACTTCTGTGCTGCAGTTTGTGAAGCCTACAGTAATTTAACACATGTCATGAAGCACTTAGAAATGTAATAAAAATTCTGTTTATTACCAGTGCAGCTCTGGGCCAAAGCATTCATGTGAGACTCATCTGATCCTTATAGTTGATGACCTTAGAATCTATCTCCATCAGAAAGAACAAGAAGATTTATTGTTCTAGGGATTTCTATACTTTGCAATATTTTCACAGACAGAGTCTATATAAATACTATTGTTTACTAAAGCTTGGACTCCTCTGCGTGTCTCAAATTGCCCTCTGCAGATCTAATATTCTTTTAGGAAAATAAGATTGCACTGCAGCACGAAGTCCCCCCTTGCCCTTTGTCCAGATGATTACTCTCCTCCTGAGAAACCCAAAGAATGGGCAAGGTTGAGTGCCTTCACTCATAGAATTCAGCACAGAAAATTCATCTGTCAGATTGCAGAGCTCTCCTGCTTTGTCCCAAATTGCCTCTTAATTTGCCTTCACAAGGGGAAGATGTGCAGCCAGTACATGTGCTGGAGGATGACTGAAGGTAAGTGAAAAGTCAGATGAATAGAATAACTGGGACCTGAGCATGAAAGCCATAGGTCAACCTACACTGCAGAATTTGCCACCTCTCCAAACACGTTCCATTTTAAGAGTCCCTACATGGTGCAGAGGAATTTAACTGCCTGAAGCTTCTCTTCAGTATTCCAGCTTCCCTTGAACCTTCCCATGCAGTATAAAATGCAAATACTCAGTAATGCAAAAGCCGTTGCACAAAGAACATGGAGACATTTTCTCACAAGTTCTTTTACATGTTTTCCAAAGTGCTCTCTCAGCAAATTTTTGGTTGTTATAGCTCATCCTTTGGAAAGGGATGGGAAACCCTGGAGTCAGGATGATGACAGTGATCCTTCTGCAGCTGACACCACATTGCTCCTCAGAACAGCTTTTCAGTCTGGATCAGACCCCTTTGCTTATTTATAATGCAGCTTAAGGGGATGTGATATGCATGTTCTCTGGCCTCCATCTGACTTTATATGGATAGAAATATCTATGAAAAACAAGTTATTGATGCAGAAGGCAAAAACATACCTGAAACACATCTTTGAGCTTCCCATCTAGTGCAGCAGTAGAATCAGAGTAGCTGTCCCTCCACCTGATCCAATGCCATGACTCTGTCACTCTGGAGCTCCAGCTCCTCATGCTCGTTTCCCATGCTGCATGTTTTTCTGCACAGACACGTGCAGTATTTCACACAGCTACAACGTCTTGTTTAGTTTAACCCTGGTGTAACGTTAAAGGCTGTACCTCAACATTTTTAGGATGGTAGATTTCCTTAAAAATGTTGTTTTGTTTCTCCTTCAGTATTTTTTTTCCTTTTTATACTGGTTCTGATCAGATTGGTGTATGAGAAACTCTACTGTTAAGCACAAGTTTCTTTTTTGTTTTACTATAGATGGACCCCAAATGACAAAACCTATTGAATTAAATTTGTGCTATGTCTATTCAGGGACAAAAAAAAAGACCCAGACCAAAAAAAAAGTATAACTAAATGATGAATTTGCCCTGTTATCCTCCCTAGTAGTGGACTGATAATTTTTTAAATCTAAGCCAGTTTTCTGGCAGCAGTGTAAGAACATCTCAAGTGAGAAAATTTGATTTAAATCAGAAAAGAATTAGCAGATTTTCACCTTGAAATGTTATTACAATGGGCTGCATTCTCTAATGGAGACTACTCTATTCCTATATTAAACACTGAGAAAAATTAGCTGAGGCTGGCATTCCAAAAAAGGTCAAGTTAGTACGATACACCAAGTTTCATTGTTCTAATAAAAAGTTACAATCACAAATACTGAAAATTTAGAAAAGCAATGGCTAAGATATTTAGCAGTCTTATACTACTTTTAATAATTCATATTTCATTCTGCATTCACTCAATCTTAGGTTTGTAAACATATAAACAAAAGTCAAAAAAATCATCTAGAGGATAAACCTCAAACAGAAATAGGAAATGCAGTCACTTATATACTGATGAATATATCACTTGCAGTGATAGGGAGATAAAAAATGACAAATGATTAGAAAGAAAATATTTTATCAACGCAGGCACTGAATCTGAGATGGTTTTGAATCTCAAATATACACTTTGGCCTATACCTCTCAGCCTCTTCTCTTATTTGCCAACCTCAGCCTTTTTCTAAGTATCCCTTACTGGCAGACAGAAAAAAACTTGTTAAGTCTTTTGAGTGAGGCTCTTTTTTTGTAGGTTCTTCACACACATGTATTTCTACAGTTGTGCTTTAGAGTTAGAGAAAAACATTTTGAAACACCCAAAAAAGTTACCTACTTCCTTAAAACAAACTAATTTAGGAAAATGACAGCTTTCTTAAGATCTACCTGCATACCTCTCAAAGTTACATAGGTCTGTTAACCTAGACTTTTATCGTTTTTTTTCCAAGAATGATCAAGATTTGTCTCTCTGCCAATATTCTAATTATATTCTGTGTCTATAGAGAAAAAAGTAGCCCTTCCCACACCTTCACCATTCAGCTGCTGAGGTGTTTTTTACACTCTGTGTTTAACATTTCTATATTAGGTCACTCCTCTTCCTAAACCTGTATTTTTCAAATCTTAAGTATAGCACTTCTCCAAATGTCTACTTAACGCTTCAAGTTAATTGGTTTCTGTTGGACTTTGGCTATTGTTTTCAAGGAAGCAGCTTAGTTTGGAATTTTGGAGTGTTTTTCTAAAGCTAACATTCAGTTCCTAATCTCTCTTGATTGTTAAATATTAATTTATTGACAGACCACAGTCAGAGTGTCATAATAATCTGATATTTCCTGTGCCCAGAGGACCAACAAAAACTGAGTTCTAGGAACAAATGCGTCATGAGCCCTGCAGCAATTCTCTCTTTTTTTTTTTTTTTTTCCCCCATATGTGTTTATATAACTGTTGTGCTTAGCCGGGTCAGGACCCAATAACATTAAGTGCTGTATAAATATTAGCATCCACTTCATCCTTCACAAGGTTCTTGACCACAATGAAAGGTGTGAAAGATCATAAAAAGGAGTAGATTAATTGAGGACCTAAGAGTGATGTCATCATGGTGGTATGTGTAATTTACTGCGAAAAGGCAGCACAGTATAGATGGTTAAGGTACTAAGACCTGTTCTAAGGGTTGGTCAAATCCCTTTTTGCTTCCTTTTTTTTGTTTGTTTTTTTATGACCACTCTCTCTCATATTAAGACTTACATTCACATCAAGTAATACAGCACCTAACCGGATCATTTATTTCTTCTTTATGCTGTAAATATTTCAGTAGTTTCCTACATTAATTTGATTCACTTATTGCAATAAGCTTTTTATTCTGCCATCCAATTAAATCCAGCTTCAGTCTGAAAATAACAGTATTCACGCCAGGAAAGCATATCTGAGCCTTTGCTAAGTCTTCCAGCTGTAAGGAATTCATAAAGCTTAATTAAACTCAGGACACAAACATCAGTGGAATAAAAAGTCTTGAAAGAAAGCTGAAGAGTAACAGCCACTTTTTAGTCTGAAAATTAAGGCAATGGAAGAAAAGTTTCATATGTGAATAAAATACTTCAATGGACAGTTTATTCTTATTATCTCACATTCCAGCTATCCTGTTATGTATTAATTGAAAGGTTGTGAAGTTTCCCTTCAGCTTTGAAAGTCTGTCTGCACTCTGTTGAAACTTCCTATAACAACACTGCTCAGTGAACGGCAGTATCTTTGCCAGCTGCAGTAACCCAGGGAAACTACTTTCTTGTGTTTCTTCAAATAGTAGAGCAACATTTCCACAAACAGCTGACTGAGGAGCAAAGCTACACCTCATTGGCAACTGGTATAATTAATTATTCCTTGCACTGTGTTTTGGAAATCTCAGACTGTGCAAAGATATCTCAGATAGATTTCTTTTTTTGAGATTTAGCCAGAGAAGAGGGATTTTTTAGCATGGTGCTGGTCTCATAGCCTTTTTGTTTTTTCCAATATCAGAAGGAAATGAGATTTTAATACAAGGTTCCTTAGCCTCTTGCATTGAAAATGGCAGAATACAGCAGTGCATCTAAAATGCAGGTTTGAAGACAGTAAAATATATTTTATTCAGCATTCAAAAGCTTTCAGTCTGAGAAAATAAAGGTTGGAAACTATAATTGTACAAAATTCAAATATCTTGTGAATCTAACCCTTCATCTTGATGAACTATTAATGCTCCCTCAATGAAACATTGCCAAAAATTCCACATGTAAAACCATCATTTTATTGCCCAGAGGGAATCTGGAGATTTTTTTCATTTGCTAACTTGATGCATACACTTAGTGTTCACTGGCTGTAATAACAGGTTTTCAGGTGAGGATGATTTTATCAGATGCTTTAAAAATTAGTTGCCTCTTAACTTAAATCAGATGTTATTTGAATTTTTAATGATGTAATTTCTTTTAAAACAGATGGGCTTTTTTTTTTATACTTCCAATCTGCAAATACAAGTTGGATAACAAGACATACAAGGACTACCCCAGAGGAGGGACATTCATTTACATTCAGTCAACAATGTACATGGGCTACATAATTATTCTTATAAATTTTAAATCATGTTTTGCATAGAAATGCAAAATACAACAATACTTTTTCTCTTGAGTTAGTTTCTTGATTTTATTCCAATACCTGTAAATGTCTACCTTCTACATTGCCATTAATCAGTGTAGGAATTACAAAAAGAAGTTATGATATCTAAAAAAAAAAAATCACAATTATATTGTAACTATTATGTAAGTTTACATAATTCATCATTCTTGTTTTACTTTTAATCTTGTGCTTTTTAAATATTTATGGTCTAAAAACAGTTGCTCATAGAAGAGATGTAACAAAGTATCAGATTTATATTTGCCTCCTTCAAACTTTCTTAAGAATTATCTGTCACTTTGACATATCAACATCCCCTTGCAAGGCAGGAGAATCTGAAACTCAACAGTGCTTCTTACTCTGCCTTTGATGGAAAGAGTGAAACTAATGGAATGTCCTCTCTAGGTGGGACAGGTAAGCTTCAACAGACTGTGGAAAACCTAGGGAAATGTCTGCTGGTGCCAATTTGTGTGAGGTAACCATTGATAATCCCTGCCTAGTGCTCCTGTTTCTGCTGGGCGGCTGCAGCACCAGCTAGATATTCTCCTCTACTTTGGTATCTCCTGCAACACAGCAGATACCAGAGTAGAGGAGCTCAGTCAGGCTACCCTTTTCCAAAGTTCTCTTCTACAAGATGGCCTCTTCCTAGCACAAAAGTAAATAGTCTTATGGCATCCAAAATACATAGAAAAGCACTGAAAGAATTTTTTCAGCTCTGTCTGCCTGCAGACCACAGATAAGTGCTGGTGTAGTTACTGATATCACTTCCCTTTCTGATGATACTCCTCATTGATGAGAAGTCATATTTAGAAGCCTAGTAAATAGAAGACAGGAGTGGCTGCTATGAAGCTGTCTTCACTAGATCACCTACAGAGCAGAGTTGGTGTTTTTTCTCAGGGAGCTACTTATTCTGCTTGCTTGACTGGTTGCTATGGTTCAGAGAAAACAGCAGCTGCTTGAGGAAAAGGAGGGGGAACCTCTAACAAAAGGACATGAAAACCATTAGTCTAGAAAATTGATTAACTGTTAAGATAGTGATATCCTGGGTGTATTCCTCTGGCAATGTTGAGAGAGCAAACAAAAAAAAGGGGAAAAATAAAGGACAGAACCATTATTTAATTCTGTTCAGATATAAAAACTTATGTTACTGGTATTATATCTCTATGAAGTTTAAATGAACAATCAAAATGTGAGTGGAGCAGTTTATCTTCCTATGCTTTGTTGGCGATAAATAAACGAAGTTATTTGATACAAAATTGGTATTTCCCATTGACAGCACTGAGAAAGAAATGTGGTCTTTTAGATGCTGCTGTATGATCACTGTAGGGAAATGGCATTTGTTTCACAGAAAAAGAATATCTCTTGTAAATAGTTTAATACCTTTATTATTTTCTTACTTAAAGTAGCATGCTTCCAAAATACAAACACATGAAATCTTTAAAAAATATTGAGGAATGTTGTGAGAAATCTGAGCACAACAAAATTTTAGTTTGGACTTCCTTCCATCAACAAGTTGAAATAAAAATCTACAGTATATAATTATAAAAAGTTCAAATGAGTTAATTCTACTCTAGAACAATTGAGTTTGAATTTTAAAAATGGAAAAACTTAGCAAAACAATGTCTGTAAACACTTTCTCATGTAGGAAAAGAGGATTGTAATGAGAAACTCATCACAAGGGGCACAAAAAAAAAGCTTCTGAGAAGAATAGTTCATGATCTGATTCAGAATTTTTGAAAGACAATACTTTGCATTGCTATTTTCACATTAAAACTGCAAAGTAAGCTTTCTAATAGTGTCTGAGGGATTTTAAAAAATGGTTTTCAGAGAAAGGCAGTGCAGTACAAAATCCCTTGAAGTTTTTCCCTATAAAAATTAGTTCCTTATTTGGCCAGTATAGGGCAAGTTAGACAGCATTTGAACTTGTAATTCTGGGTGAAATTAGTGATGAAATTTCCACCACTTTTCTTGGGAAGATATTCCAAATAAACAAATGTTTGAGTGTCCTGGTTTAGGACAGACTTGTGAGAGAACCTCTGAATGGGGTGCCTATGGGGAATCAAATCCAAATGGATTCTCCTCCACCAGTCTGGAAAAATATCTTCCTCAGAGAAAAGTGGAAAAAACTATTTATTTAACAAACAAAATACCCAGAAGCATAAAGAATGAATAATACGAAACAATACAACTTTTCATTGCTCTAAAGTGAGATGGTAAATTCAGGAAGTCCTTGCCGTGGGTAGCTCAGCTCACTCAGTCTCCTATCAGTCCCTCTGGTGCTAGAATTGTCCTCCTGGGCCCCAGGGGTGCAGGTGAGAGATCCAGGTGTCTCTGGGCTTTTCAGTCCAGGACAGGTCACTGCTTGTCCGTGTCTCAGACAGGGACACTCCAGGAGCAGGAATGCAGAGCAGTGAATGTTGTTTTCAAAACAAACTCCACTCATCTTCTTTCTCCTCCTTCACCCTCAGAACCAGCCTCACAGCCACGATCCTTTTTCCAGGATCCTGCTGCATGAGTCTCTGCTTCGTGCTCCTCAAGGTTACTCCTCCCTCATAATCCTCCCTTTATCACCTAACCTCCTCCTTTATCTCACTCATCCTTACTGGATATAGCTATTACTCATTAATTAACACAGCTGTTACTTATCAGGGGTTATTTAGTCTTCAATGTACAGAACTTAATATACAGCATAAACAGAAGAGGCAACTGGGAATACAAGTATCAAAAAGTCACCCCAGGACTATAGAGAGAGCTATTTGGAGGTCTGTACCTGAAAATAACTTCTGTACTGAAAGTAGCTAAAAAGTAGGTAGATGCTATAATTATCTTTGGAATAAACACCCAGCATTTCTTCTGGACTGGAATAAATATAATGGTACTTGCTACAGTTCTATTCACAGAAATGAAATAACAAATATTTTATTGCTTTTTCTGTAATAAGGGAACAAAAAGTTTAACTGAGTCACAAATATCAAGAAATATCAAGTAGTAGTAAAATGTTTTCTAAATTTTCTTGTCTTGAAGTATTTTAAATGTTGATCAGGTAATTAAAAAAGATTGTTGTTGTTCTCAGAGGAAATTTTGTTCCACTGGGGATTGACAATAAAAATGCCATTAATTTTAATGATAATACAATTAATTCTTTAAAATTTTTATATCCTGCAAATGTGAACCAAGATTTTGAGGAGTCTGACCACAGTGCGATTAAATTCTAATTTTTGTTGCTTATTCTCAGTTATATCTTTTCATTCATGTGAGGGTAGTTATCTAAAATATCAAGTGAATTGTGGGAAGGTTTTGAGAAATTAAAATAACCATGCAGAAGGTGACATAGCTGAATGGGAAAGATGTACAAGAGAAACATTTGGTTTGCCTTCTACGTGAAATAATTTCTCTAGAAATACTTTTCTAATCCATGTCATGCTTCAAATGGTTTTGACATTAACACCATCCAACTACTTTGTAGGAGAAAACAGTATTAAAATAGTTAGAGATACCAGAAGCATTATATTAAGATAAATAATATCTGGAATGTTTCTCTCCTGCTCTAACAGTGCACTGTTATTGACACAAGCAAACTACTGAGACTACCATGAATTAATGAAAAAGAGTTTAGAAGAAACACATCCTGAGAGGTAAACAGCCTAAAGGATAAGGCTGAAACTTGGGTTATTTAGCAAATATTGGTAATTCACAGGTTTGGAACTACTGAAGTTACTCTTCAGCTACAATACAATGAAAACTCGTGAAGGACGAGCAGCGTGGTCAGAAATACTGTAGATAGCAGAAGAACAAGGATAAATGTCTTATAGTCAAATGATTCTCAAAACCCAGAACTTTAACTTTGAAGAGTCTCCTATTTTTACTCAAAACCAAGTTACTGAATACTCCTGGATTTCCTTCTATTTCTTTATACCAGATGTTATGAAAGACTATGATTGTGATATGACCATTCACAATTATCTCTGGTTAAGAGATGTGAACCTTGTTATTAATACCAGTGAAACTTCCAAAAATTACTTTTATAGGAAACATAAAAGCAATCAAAGACTTTTAAAGGTGGGTGAATTCTCTGACTTCAGTGTACCTGTAACCAGGCCCTGGTTTTGTAGTCTGCAAAACGTCTGTATATATAAAATTTAAGTGTTACAGAATGCTTGTGTTTGTTTTATGATTCCACATCCTTACACTATGAAAGCAGTTTCTGTGAGTTTATATGGAAAAAAGGAAAGATCTAAAAGCTTCTGTAATTACACAATGTTCATAATGTTAACAGGTAAGAAAAAAATTGTGGTTTTATTTTTTTATTATTCCTCAAACACAGTTGATTCAGATAGTCACTATTGTTAGAACAGAGAAAGTAGTGGAATGAGAGCTCATAGTTGATGAAAAAAGAAACAAGACTTGAAATATAATTTAATAGTTAAGGAAGACCACCCCTATATTCTCTCATGCACTAGCATTAGGAATTTACGACTGTCAAAGGAAACTTTGAGAGGCAACAAAGCTGATTATTAAATGCTCTTTTATGAAACCCTCCTGTAGCCACAGGAGTTCTTTACTCTCTTTAAAGTTTCACCTGTACTTTTCTCCACTCTTCAGAAAAAGTATTCCATCTAAGAAAAATTATTGTTATAGATAGTGATTTATTTTCACACTTCACTCGAATTGAAACTCTTCTCTCACATATAGTAAACTGGCGATTTTGAACCACTATTAAATGAATACACATTTAAAAGTATTTTGTACAAATGCCAAACCAGTCCTGAATCATCTTTGTATCTGCTTACCATATTTAATACTTTAGCTGCCAGAAGATGTGCCAAAAGGCACAAGGGAGATATAAAGCCTTAGGGAGATTGGCACACTTGAGAGTCACATAAATTTAAATAATTTCCTTATATCCCAAAAATAAAGTGGAAGTGATATTTAGAGCAGTAAAGTGCAACTTCACAGTCCAAAGAAATTGGCAGTAACTCTAAAGGAGCATCAGGGCAAAAGGGTTATTTTGATTCATATGACCTAGAAAATTTTAGAATTCCACAAAGAAAATCCATTAGATTACTAAAAACCTGGGAGAGGAAGGGGAAGGAATTTTTCTTACCAGTCCTGATTTAGGACATTTTTCAATTTTCTAACAAATTAAAATAGTCAAGTTTAAAAATTTTGGTCTAAATCTGATCTGCATTTAATTAAAGCTCAACAAATATTTTTAAAGCATGAGAAAAACTACAAACCTTATGGTTTTAATTTTTTCCTAGTGTCAGAGGAATCCATGCAGACTTTCTGTACTAAATAAACAGTCACTGGCTAAGGTGTTCAAGAATAAAAAACAAAAATAATAACAATAACTCTTGCCAAGCTAATAGCAAACATATGTAATCTGATTTGTATTTCAACTCTTTGACAAACTTTGACAAGAAAAAGTATCCAAAGAACTGAACCTTTGGAGCATGCATTTATTGCTAAAACTTGCATCTCTGAAACAGTCAAAGCAATTTCAAATATGATTTTCACATTTCTAGCAAAGCAAAATATGGAAAAAATTAGAAGAAGTGTCAAGCCATTTCTTTTCAGGCTGTTAAATAAAAGTTCCTGAATAGAGAAAGGCATGGGGGAATTTCATATTTTGTAAATACAAAATGAAGTAAAACCAACACAATGGGCTACAGAGGGAACACAGTGAATCAGGCTGGAATCCAGCTGTCTTTGCATCCAGTTGAGCACTCTAATTATTACATTATGCAAAGTCATTCATATTCTCTTCCTGAATTAATATTGGTTGCAAGAAGTAGAACCTCTTCTAAAGGAAATTGATATTGATATTTACTCATTCCAGAGTGTCCTACAAGCCAGAAGTTATCATACTCTCGTGAGACATAGAAAAGCCAAATTCAAGTCTTCTCTAATTCAAATGTGAAAAGAGTTTTGCTTCCAGCACTTCAGCAGAACAGATAAGTGCTCCAGCAACCTTACAGGCTGTGTGGGGAAGTAGTCACTGCCTCCTCCAAATATTTTGCAAATGATGTTGAAACCTGAGGGTGAATCCTGCTGTATTTTTTTCCCTATTTCTCAACAGGACATCACGTAGAATGAACTGTACTTCACTTCAATCTGAATTACAGACCTACAGAATAGTTCTATAACTAAGTTGGAAAAGACCTTTGAGATCATAAAGCCCAACTCATGACCTAACACCCCCTTGACAACTCGACCATGGCACTAAGTGCCACATCCAGGCTTTTTTTTAAACACCTCAAGGGTCAGTGAGTCCACCACCTCCCTGGGCTAAAATCTTTAGTCACTGGGAAAAAATTAGAAATCATGATAAAAAAATTAATTTTTTTTTCTGCTTATTGTGGAAAAAACCCCACACAGAACCATGAATAAGTACCATCACTTTTGGGTACTGAAAGTGACAGGCATAAAGGAAGGTTTTTTCACTAATCAAGTCCTTTCTCTGCCATCTTCTTTGTGGCTGCTCTTTTATAGGTGCAGAATTATCCATGCCAGACACCTATGTAAATTTGTTTAAAAACACAGTAAACACTTTACAAATTAGTTTGTCCTATAATTCTCTGTTTATTAACAAGCCACCCTAGCAAAGAAACATGATTTTTCTCTCATTTGACTGCTGTTAAGAACTGAGCGTGTGAGAACTGTTGAGTCTTTCACTTAGCAAAATTCTTTTCTTTTTACTGCTAAGAGATCACAAATAACTACATGGAAAAAAAATGCTAAACCTTGCCTCTGAAGAAGAGATGTTAGATGAGTCTTTAAAATAAAAGAAAGCATTTAGCAATGCTAAAGTGGATTATATAGTTTGAGATGTTGACTTTCTTGGTAACAGTTGCTATGTTAGGTAATCTGATTTGATGCCATCAACTATAATGAGGAAATATTTCAGGATTATTGTACTTCATTAACAAAGGAACAATGCAGAGACTCTAAACAAGTACAATGACTTTCAGAGTCAGATGAAAAGAAATATAATGGTGACTTTAAAAGTGAAAAAGGATAAAAGGAAAAGCAAGATGGGTGATAATACAAAGATATTAGTCACAATTGCATTCTGGAATGTATTTCACTAAACGTGCCATTGAAACCATTATCAAATGATAGATACAAAACATAAGAAACAAACAATCATTCTGTCTTCAAGCATTATTCCATTAACAAGAAAAATTATTTGGTGGAAATTTACTTATGTTTTATTCACGTATTTCTTCAACATTTCATTGTTCATTAGCCTGTGGACATCAGACCAACATTCTCTGCATAAAAGTTCATTAATAAAAGTCTTTCAGTTATCCAGCAGCTCTTTATGAATGTTCAGCAGATACTGCCTTGATTTCTACACCGTATATTCACCCACACCTACTGGTCCATCCTTTTTATACAAAACTGATATTTAGCTATATTTCATAAACTGATTACCATTCAACTGTGTTTTTTTGTACACATCTTTTATTAGAGTAAATTTTTAGAAACCTATATACATAGATTGGACATGACCTTGAAGATTCTCAGAATTGGTTTTTATCTTCATTCAAACCCAGGATTACAAAACTGTAAATGAAAAATCTCTCAGCAGTAAGTTTCTTACAGGATGTCCTTACTTTGGCTGTAATATAACGAAGATACTCCTTCAGACTCTAATTTGACTCTACAGCTGGTGATCTGGTATTCTGGTCATGCAAACACAAGAAACTAAAATATTGATTAAAAGGAAAAAATAAAAACAGCAATAGCTTACATTTTTTTCTGAATTTGCTTTGGAGTGTTATAGATACATCTTTCTTTTTTAACTGCCCTTCAGTTCTGTACATTTTCAAATTGAAATATTTTAAGAATTTTACAAATTCTTACTACTTAAAATACTTAATTTTCTGTGGTAACCTTTTAGGGTATCTTAAGTCTAACTTTTCATTACCATTGTCAATTCACATATCAATTGTCTGTCTATATGACTCCTTTCTTTGAAGTAAACAAATAAAGCTGCTGATCTTTCTGGCTCTTCAGGCAGTACATATTACAGTGACTCAAATTAGTTCCTTCCATTAACCACTTCATGGTTTTCATATTTTTGAAATGTCAGAGTAAAGGAGATCCTTTATTATGGGTATTGTAGTGCTTAAACATTCTAGATTGTCATTCAGGCCTACAAACTCTCCAAAGTTTCCTCCAATTATTTTCTTGGCATTTCTATCTTTCACTGCAGTGCAAATGGTTTATGCTGGCAGGAAATTTGCAAGTGTCATTCCTTTCTTCTAATATTCTCATTTTATACATATAATACCTCGTGCACCAGTCCTCCTTAAGATGTAATAGGTTTTATATCTTAATATATAAAGTCTCTTTCCAGAAAAAAGCCAGAAGTAATTTCTATATAATTCGTCTTCTTTTGCTTAAAAAAATGTTAGAAAGATTGTTCATTTATATATACAGTTCAGCTTCTGTGTTCTCATTATCCCTTCTTGTATCTGAAAGGAATATATTAAAATTGTTTTTCTATTCTTTCTTTAGGATGCCACCATGTTTTTCTTTCTACTTGTTACTTTTTTCCCTCACTACAATGTTCCGCTTTAACAACACTTACCTGCCATCAATTTGCTGCTGTCTCTTACTTTCTCATTCAGATACAGTTCCTGTTCAATAACTTTCAGCTTTTGCTTATGACTGGCAGGAAAGCTTAAAGCACAGCTCTGCCCCTTCTTCCCCACAGTGTCAAGGAGAGATGTCTGAACCACGTTTTCAAAAGCTCAAATCTCCACTCTTTGTCATTTATACCCACATATACGTTAGCTGCTTTCCCTTGCCATCTAAATTATCTTATCACTGAGCTGTCTGGGACTCTCTTTAGTGTAACAATTTCATTTCACAGCAAGTACTGCACTTTCCCTGTCAGCCCCTTAATTACAACGTCAGGAAAATTGGTGGAGATTGAGGAGGAAATGACTATTTCTCTTCTGCTTTGGGTGTGGAACTTGTGTGTGTTGGGAGGGGGGAGAGGTAGATGAAGGCTTCTGGGGGTGAGGAGCAAGGAATCTGCCTAAAAAAAAGAGAAAACATTTCTTTTTCTTACCAGGAAAATCTCTGAAGAAATTTTTATGCTCTTTCCTGGACTATAAGACTCATACCCAGGAATGTCTCTTCATGTCTCTAAAACCATCCTGGTACTGCCTATAATTTTGTTGTCAGTTTTAAACTTCTTGGAAACAGGCTGTACAAACTTTTCTCTGAATACATTTATTCAAATAAAAACATCTCATTATTCTTCTAAGTAAACACTTTACAGATTCCATATTTCCCTTATGTGAAGGGCTTTACTATTCTGTTTCCAACTCTAAAGTCTCTGCTTATTGAAGTGATTCTAAAATTGGTTAGCTGCATGAGCAGGTACTGCTATTGTCCAGATTCATGAAGAGTTTTCAGTATTGTAGCTTCCCTCTCAGTGTAAGCAATGGAGGGAAACTGTATTGTTGAGGACTCAAGCAGCAAAGCTACAGTCCCAGAAAGATCTGACGGTTTTTCATTTTCTGTGTCACTAAGCATGGAAGAAAATAATTTGCAAGGCAGATCTTTTGACCTTTCCTGGTACTTTTCTGATAATTATTCACAGAACATGATGCTGTGCAAGACCCTAATTGCAGGTAAGAGATCTTGTCTGTTGCATTTGAAAGAGGGATTTGCAAGTATCAGACCTACAGAAGTTACTGGAAAAGCGATGATGGAAGGATAAATCTATATTTACAAAGCTCAGGATTAAAGGCTCAGGAGCTTTTTGCTATTGTCTCTTTCACAGATCATGAAAGAAACAAACAAGCAAATGCATGCTATATAAAACATTGTTTACAGGTTTTTTTTCCCCAAGAACATCATAAATTCTCTTTATTTTCTTTTGCCGATGGTGTCCATCCTTCTCATTTTGGTGATGATACGGTGAATTTTAGATATTTTGAAGTCGAGCTGTATTCCACCAATATATTTATCAAGAATTAGAAGTTAATGTGTGTGGTGTGTATCTAAGGATACAGATTTAAAACTAGTAATTGTTTACTTACCTTCAGAATAGCAACAGCCCCATGCATACTGCAGTGGGTTGACCTTGGCTGGATGACAGGTGCCTTTATCACTCTCTTTCTCAGCTGACAGATGGCAAAAATATGACAAAAACTCATAGATTGAGATAAGGACAGGGATATCACTGAGCTATTACCATTTTAGGCAAAACAAACTCAATTTTGGGAAATTACTTTATTAACAATCAAATCAGAATTGGATAATGAGAAATAAACCCAAATCTTAAAATGCCTTCCTGTCACTGCTCCCTTCTTCCCAGACAGTTTCACTAATGGATAATCTTTCTTCCCCAAACAGTGCAGATGTGGAATGTAAGCTGTAGTAACTTCATCACACATCTTCACCACTCCTTCTTTCTCATAATCTCGTTCTGTTCCACTGCATGGTAGATGTTCCTCCTTTTTAATGTTCCAAAGATGTTCCAAACTTTTCCAGTGTGGGTCCTTGCCATGGGCTGCAGCTCTTCACAAAGTACTGCAGTCTGGATCCCCCACAGCTCCACAGCTCCTGCTATAGAGCCTGCTCCAGTGTGAGCTTCCCAAGGGGTCACAGTCTCCTTCAGGCATCTGCCTGTTCCAGCGTGGGGCTCCTCCATGGGTTGCAGGGGAATCTCAGCTCCAGTGCCTGGAGTACCTCTTGACCCTCCTTCTTCACTGACCTTGGTGTCTGCAGAATCATTCCTCAAATATTCTCACTCCACACTTCCAGTAGCTGTTGCATACCAGCTCATTTTCCCTTCTTAATTACATTACCCCAGAGGTGCTACCACCTGATGGGCTCAGCCTGGGCCAGCAACAGCCCTGGCTCTGATGGACACGTGGGCACCTTCTGGAATCTTCTCAAGGAACCACCCCTGCAGTCAGTTCCCCTCTTCCAAAACCTTTCCACACCAACCCAGTACACACACAGAGCTCAGGCCAGAGGTGTGGTATCCTGAATAAGAACATTGACACAGATGTGAGAAGGCATTAGCCAGTTGTCTCTGTTACAGTTATATATGCAGCAACGGATATAAGGAGCATGTTTAGCAGTCACTATTATACAATTCTTACCTCTTCTTTAACTGGATGAAATGGACAGTAGCAGCCACTTTTAAAATGTTAAGTGTGTAAAATAAACAAAAAAACAAATAAATAAATAAAATTCTGTTATACTTAGGCAAACATAGAATGTACCACATATGATTTATGATATGCAAAGCACATCAATACAACAGTTCATCCCAGACCTCAGAGATCACTGGAAGAAAGTAACTTAATCCATAGAAGACTGATGATGAAGTCCACATTAGACCTTATCACAAATATAATAAATTGAATATATATCAAGGTGAAATTGGAGAAATTGGATAGGCTAAGATGAATTAAAAGAACATTTGAACCAATAACACTTGATCTCTTATAGGACATTAGATAACCTAAATATTTAATCATTATGTCAGCTCTGATTAAGATTATGTATTACAGTATAACATGAGCCATTTCCTTTCAAAAATCTGTCTGTTTTGGGTATCTTTCAAAGTACACAGCCCTTCTTAGAAAGTTCCTCAAAAACTTTAGTCCTAGTATATTCTCTTATTTCCCTTTCTTATTTCTATAGTGCATAGGCTACACCAGATGCTGCTCCTTTGTGCACAGATAGTGTTTCCAGGATGGGTCTCATGACCAAAGTTAAACAGCACCAGTCTATATGAATTTCCACACACCCTGTGGCTGTGGCCCCAGTGTATGATGACACACTGATCTGTGACTGCCTTCCCAGAGACGTGTGGATCTTCTCAGCTGATGTGAATGAGTCAACCTCTGTGGACTCTGTAAGTCAAATAATGTCAAACTACACCACAGACAAAAGCATTTACTTCAATGCCAGCTTGTGCTGCATTTTGGCCAATATTTTCAGCAGGATTAAATTGAGGATAAAAAAAATCTTCAAATTCTGTTTAATATTAAAAAATCTGATGGATCTGGGGGAAAGTGAATCCAAACCCCCCCCCAAAAAAACCCAAAAAACCACAAACAAACAAACAAACAAACAAAACCCCAAAAAAACCCCACCAAAAAACAAAACAAAACAACAAAAAAACCAAAAAAACCCAAAACAAACAAACAAACAAACAAACAAAAACCCCCCAAACCAAAAACCGAACCAAACAAACAAACCCCCACAAACCTGCTCCCCAAACTACAAGAATTAAATGCAACAACAAATACCAAGCAAACAAAAATCAAAACCCCCAAATTTTGACTCATATTAATCGCTTTTGAAAAAAATTAGACATGGTTTTCTTGCTATCATACCTTTCATGAAATATTTCTAAAGATCAGTATGTCATTAATGCTTATGCCTTGAGTCTTTATTCTGTTTTACCTTTTTTAGACTATAGAAAAGACAAAATACAGACTATTTTGAAAGCCTAAGGCAAGTAGTAAAGCAATCTACACCTCCTTTGTTTTTTTGAGAGAGTGAACCATACATGTTTTTCATCCAAGTTTCTTCCAAAGTTTTTCATAAACAAAGAACAACAGTTTGATTTAGTAAAAGCCTAATATCAGATTATGCCTGGAGATCTGTGGTAAATGCCTATTAAATTTACAGATCTTGATCCCAGTCCAATGGAAAGACTTCTGCAGACCTGCAAACAATTAAGACTGGTTCTGTTTTTCTCAAAATTAGGGAGAAGATAATTTTTCTTCGGGTGTCATGAGATCCACATCCCACTCAAAGGCCCAGAGTAGGGGAAGAGCACAAGCCCAAAAAGCAGCTTTGCTCCAAGAGCAGGAGATGGGCAATAAGCTGGGCCACTCAGATACTATGCAGTCTTATGGAGCAAAAGCATTGTGCTACACCATTCTGTTCTTTGACAAACTGGTTTTTCCTTCACCTATTTTTTTTTCTTCACCTAATTAAATATCAAAGTATAATGAGTATAAAACATATATCTTATATGTATACAATATAGAATATTCTATATTCTGTGTTGACCCAGTATCCTGAGGTTGAAGCAGTTGAAAGTCAGCAATTCGCCTTTGCAGTGAAGATGGCCAGCAGCACAGTGGGCTGTAGGGGTAGGAGTGCAGCCCACACACAGGAGGAGTGGTCCCTTCCCTCCTCCTGAAGGATGACCTGCAGTCCTGTGGTCAGGAATGGGCTCCCCAGTTCTGCATGCACCATGCCATGCTGCAGTCAGTGCAGTCAGGGGCTCCCAAGAGGGTGAAGGCACTGGCACAACACCTACAAGAAGATGCTGAGAGAACTCCAATCACCTGCCTGGAGTGTGGGGCAGCAGTCACAAGGTGCAAGGTGGGAATTCTGCTTAAATATAAGGAGATATTTTTTCACACTGGGGAGTAATCAAGCTTTGGGAAAAGTTGTGGAAACTGAAGATATTCAAAGCTTCATTGGATTTTGCTTTTTCAGGCCTCAATTGAACTCCCCCTCTAGAGGAAGCTCTGTGGACAGTGTGACTATGGCGACTGCAGGAGAGCAAGGGCTGAGAGGAGGAAGAGGTGTTTCCTGATCCTACTGAGCTCTGCTTCAGAGAGGGGGAAATGAAATAGTAATCCTGTTCAAATACACATCCATTGTCTCAAGAGCGTGCCAGGAATGAGTCTATCTGCTGTGTCTCTCTGTCCATAAAAGATCTAATAATTCCTTATCTTACAGACAAGTGTCCCATTCTGCTGGGGATAGGTTCTCTAGATATACCAGCCTCATACTAATTCTAGTAAGTACATAAGAAAAATATATTCTTGACAATCTGATAAAAAATTTTGAGCACTACACCAATTAGATAAATTTGAGCATTATCTTAAGTATTTATTGACATTCATAAATATAGCTCAGAGTTCAGGTTTAGAATGTGTAAAATTCTGAAGTCTTCAGCAAACAGCAATAAACTGTGAGCTCTTTTAATAGGACAATTGAACAGCATGCTCCTTGGGACTTGCTGAAACACTGTGTCTGAACTCCACCAGTGACGGCTGCATGGTGCTTAACTGGAGCTAAACCATGTTGCACTGGACAGTATTTGACTTCTCCTCCTCTCCTCAAGTCTTTTATCACTTTTCTAGAAAATAAAATGTTGTGACATTTCTGGTCTAATGCCTCAAAGAGTCTTTACATTTTTAGTTGTAGGAAGTTCCTGCTTTTATCTATGTGTGATTTCAGATAGCGAACAGTGTTATTCCCTTTGTACTGCTTCCTCTGATGTAACATAGGTAAGGGAATATTGGCACTGATTTTCATTTTATAAAGCAATCCTATGAAATAAGCATGCTATTTAAAATCCTGAAAACTATCTTGCTGATGACAGCCCAAGATCAAATTATTTAAAAAGAGATTTCTCTGATCAACCTCAGTGCAATGATTGGGGGAAAGGGAGAGAAATATTAGTAGGCCAGTTACTGTTTTCATTACAATTCCTTTTTAGTTACTCCAGTAGCTTCTTTTACCATAATGACAATTAATACAATCTAAATGAAAACAAAATTTAAAAACAAAATTGGATAGCTGATGTATATGTATATGTAAGTATCTTTGATGAGATTTTTTTTCTTACTATCCATGATTATTAACATTTGTAACACACCTAATTGGTTTATAATTTGATTGTAATGGATTTAACAGGTATTTTTCTAACCTTATTCAGTTTTAGGAGTCTCAGCTTGGAGTATAACAGCAACTGCCAGGAGCAGGGAAATGGGGTATTCAGACATATAGTGATTTTTTAAAAAGTTTTTCATAATATATCCACATACACTTGCACAACATACATTCCATTATATGTAAAATTTCACATTCAGTAAATCAGTGCATCCCATTTGGTTGGTAGGGTTTTTTTGTTTAAAAAAAAAAGTTTAACCAAAAAATTAGTTAAACAGGAATGCCAAAATAATTTCAGAAAATATATTACATAACATATACCTAGTCCATTTTACATTACATAGACACCATGTACTTTCAAGAAATGTGACATTCTAGAATATTTTATAAGATTGTAAAAATGTTAATAGAAATAAAAGAATAGCAGTACTGTCTGTTAATCCAAATATTATAATTGTTAAAATGAATACAAATTGTAACGGGTACAAAAGGCTCATAAAACTTCTTTAAATTATCTAAACTAGCCATTTTCTTCCACAACTTAAATTATAAATTTTAAAACCTGATCAGACTTGAGGCTAGTTTCTGAAATCTCCTCTGTCTCACTGAATTAAATTTCATCTTTAAACCCAGCAGGTGGGCCAGTATATGACTTTAAAATGAGGCAGCCATGATGTCCAAAAAACCTCCAGCTGGCCCCCCAGATCTGTACCTAATGGAACACCAGGGAGATGTGAGGCTCTATGGTAGACTGATAAATTTCTAGAAGAAAACCTTTTGGAACTGTTGGAAATTTAGGCAGTTAGAAAATGTTCTGATAAGAAAATTGATATTCACAGAGCAGGCGATGCAGACTAGGTGAATAGCACAGTGCTGCAGAATTTGAGCTGTAGACTCTTTCCAAATGTGAATTGTAAGACACTGATTAGTTCAGTAGATATGCACAATATGTTACCATGAGGGTTTCTCCTAGCAGCCTGGGCTTCATATTAGAGAAAAAGACTCTACCTTCTCACGCTCTGTTAATGTAAACAGTAGCTCTGTTTATGGAACATAGCCATGGCTTTGCATTCCATGCTGGGACAAACAAGACTGAGTGACAGTCCCCTTGACGAATGTGGTTGGAAGGTGGAAACTCTATCCTCCAATCCACAGGCTTCCTTGCACCGGTATAAAGGTGCCCCCTTTAGTAAATAAAGGGGCTTCCTGCCCTGACCTCGATGGAACCCACATCTCTGTCCATGTCTCATCCTTCCCTGGGAGCCCACGTCGTGATACACAATATAATATTCCATCTTTGATTAAAGGAGTATGGTTTAATTTGGGTTCTTTTTCAATGAAATCAACCACTGTGTCCATTCACTGGACAAGTAAGGAAACTGCAGAAATTAAATGAATCTGCCTTCCAGCGCTACATTGTCACTGTCAGGTTTGCACTTTTTGAGTTTTCCTTGGTGTTTTGTTGACTTATTTTTCTGTGCTGCTCAAATTATTACATTTATGAACATGGTATAAAAAAGGTTTTGCAACAGCACAAACTAAAAAATTGTCAAGTGCCATTCTTTTCTCGTATTGCTACAGAGAAGAAATCAGAAGGGAAAATATATTTTTCCAAGATATGGAGATGGAGGAGATGGAAGATGAAAGTAGAGCTCCCTTTAGAGTGGCGAATAATGAAACATGGTGGGTTGAGATGTTGAAGAATTTTTTTTCCATAAACTCCCTTGTGGAGTCTCAACAAATTACCTTTGGGTATGTGATAGACAATCTCGTTGTGACAAGGGATTTGAATAATGATATCCACCATTATTCTGTAACTGCACTTTGGCTTTTTTGTATGATACAAATATCTGATCCTTGCTCAGAAATATCTTAAAGACCTTATTATCTGTCTTGATATAAAACAAGTTCTCAAACAAGCTCCTGTTCTGGAAAGAAGAGTTGGGATGATGGAGATCCCAAGTCCTCTTGTTTAAATGCAGTCCTAATGGTAATGAAAGGAAGGCAGGAAGGGAGGAAACAAGAAGAAAAAGAAAGAAGAAGAAGAAGAAGAAGAAAGAAGAAGAAGAAGAAGAACAAGAAGAAGAAGAACAAGAAGAAGAAGAACAAGAAGAAGAAGAAGAAGAAGAAGAAGAAAGAAGAAGAAGAAGAAGAAGAAGAAGAAGAAAGAAGAAGAAGAAGAAGAAGAAGAAGAAGAAGAACAACAACAACAACAAGAAGAACAAGAAGAAGAAGAACAAGAAGAAGAAGAAGAATTTAAAAGAAGAAAAAGAGACAAAGAGAGAGAGGGAGAGAGGGAGAGAGAAAGAAAAAGTGAGAGAGAGAGACAAAGAAAGAAAGGAAGAAAGAAAGGAAGGAAGGAAGGTAGGAAGGCAGGAAGGAAGGAAGGAAGGAAGGAAGGAAGGAAGGAAGGAAAACCTTTCAGTGAACTAGTCAACTAGTCACAATTTTCTTTAATTTCTGTTGCATGCTGGCTGGAAATTTTCCANTTTTTTTTTTTTAATTGGAAATGGCAGTTTGTCAAACTCAGAGCATTTATTAGAGGCCTACTGCTGTTCTAAGGAAGGATTTTCAAATGCAGGATAGTGAGATCTGACAAAAATCAAAACCCTGATAATTCAAGAATTTACACTGAGTAACAGGGACTTGAGTTTAAGCTCTTTGGGACATGCAACAGGGATATAAAAATATGCCACAGGGGACACAGATGTAATAGCCATACTAACATATATTCATACCTTTTTCTGAATTACATGGGAACCTTTTTCAATCCAAATAAAATTTAAAGGAAAATATTTAAAAAATGAAGTTTACCAAAATTTTTCCTGCACTACTTCAGGCAATTATTTTGTACACCTTTGTACCTGAGGAGGTAGTTTTTTGTACCTTCTCACCAAAGTTTTCCATCAAATCATTGCTCCATAACCTGTAAAAGACCAACACTTTAATTGAAAAGGGAGATGATGAAATGAACGCCAAGAAGCTCCTAGGGTTTGGGGGGATATTCAGTCCCAGCTGACTGAGGATGAGGTAAACTGGAGTTTACAGTCAACTTTCTTCCCACCATTATTCAATCTGTCCCAAACACAGAAATTCATGCACCAGGAGGACTCACACCACACAGGGTAGGCTGTAACAGAGGCAGAAGACAGAAAGTGTGGTTGCCTTAAGGCTCTGCTTGTTCCACCCCACAAAGTGAGTGACTGGGGTTTAGACAATTGCACTAACAAATAGCCAACTTCCAGCTGCAGTTGTTATTCCATCGCATCCTGACGAATGCACAGCATCCCTCAGAGTGGAAATATGAGTAAGTTTGCTGTGAGAACTACTACTACCTCTGAGTTAACTGAGCTGTGAGCTGCAGAGCCCCACTGTACTCTGTGGTACCATCTAAATAAAAAATCCACTCTATATGAATACGTCATTTTCTTCACTTAATGCTGACTTGGTTTTGTCTCCTGTGGACTGAAATGAGAAGATGGCACGACATGCATCTCTGAAATAAGTATGCATCACTAACTCCCTGAAATAACAAGTACACTGCACATCTGCATGGGGCAATGGATGGCTCTTAAAATGCACATACATATTTTATAGCCTCATTTTAGCAAACTAGTGTTACAGCAATACTTTTTAAAGTATTGTATTTTCAGTAAGGCATTTTCTCATTGTGACAGTCAATCTAACAAAATTATGATAATTGGATTTATCAACATATCATTTGTTGCCCTCTGGGTGAAATTCACATGCTCTCTAATGAACTGATGAGATTTGAATGAATCACATATTTCTTAAGTGTGAGAGAATCAGATATTCTCCAGCAGTGTAAGTATATACACTCATAATTATTGTACTTGGTTTTATCTGAAATGTGGGAAGAGCTTAGGCAGAGAAAGAAAATAATTTCATGTACCCTTTCATTACCCTTTCATTTTAAAACATAACTGCAGGCATAAGAAGATCACATTTACTAAGTTCTAGCAACAAAAAGAGTGGAGTTTATGCACCCAAAAAGGTTTTCTTGGAAATTTGTATCTAAATATGTTGTCACAAGGTTGGCAGTGACTTGTGTTCCTTAAGTCATGTGTTAAAGGTAGAACTCAGAAGAATTAGCTTGTTTTTGGGAAATCTGCCTTCTAAATCACATTTTCCCAAATGCAGCACAGCAGCAATTCCTCTCCTTGGGAGAGGACTCAATTCATCAGCATCAGAGGGCTGCATTAACTGACTGACCATTCTAAAGAATTAATATCTTAATTCATTTCTTTTACCCAGCTGAGGATAAATATCCCATAAAGTGGTTGAGTAACCATATGATCTGGTATGCTTCCTAACATCTTAGAGGGGGCAAAGTGACTAAAATATTGTTCTGCTATTTTAGTGGAAGGATTTGTCTTTCTTAACTTAGCCAGTTTGATCTAAGCTGTGTGTGTCATAACTGAAGAACAATGACAAGAGAAGAGGGATAAAAACTGATGTCTAGGTTGGTAACGTACAGCACCTTTTCTAATTCATAAGGTGGTGAAACTGATGTAGACCTCTAATAGGGTTTCTAAGTATAGATTTTCCAAGTATAACTTCAGGCTTTTATCACAAGGCAAGACAGAAGAAGATATTAGGGAAACAGAAGCAAGAGATGTGATAAATCCATTGTCCATTGTCAGATCTTTTTTAATCACAAGGAATTAACTGAGACTACTTGCACCTAGTTTTAATCACGAAGCAAGTAATGGAACTGGTAAAATTACACCATTTTTTTATTTGTATATTAATAAGAAAATTCAAAACAATGTTTTCTATCACAAAACTGTTTCTCTGACACTGATAGCCTTTGTTTGCAGATGTCCCACCTGCACGTATCAGAAAAAGCTTCATTTTTTAAGGCTCTGAATCTTGTCTTTTCTTACAAGCTGAATTTTATGAGACTTAAGGACTTGGGATTTTTTCTTTAGGCAGGTTGTTAAAACTTCCTTTGTCAACATAAGAGTTATCAGAATTGGATTTTTTTCCTCATAATTCTCCAAGATTGTTAGGGGTTCATTTCTGTACTTAGGCACCTGCCCCTAATGACCAAAAATGCTATTCAAGAAAAAGCTGATATCAGGACTGATTACTAGAGGCAAGATAGCTGTGTAGCTGAAGGAGGCTACAGAGGGACCTAGGACATCTGGAAAGACAAATCTCAGGTATTGCCCCACAGTTGCCATTTCCACTGCATTACAGAGGAGCAGACAAGCACTGCAGCCTGCTGGAGCTGAGCTGACATTAGACCGGGCTCAGAACACATCCCTTGTAAATAACTACAGTACCTGAAATTCCCTCCACTTGTTTTTTAGAAGAAGAACACCCAAAGCTACTTCCCACTGCTGTTGTAACATTCCAAAGCTGAAGAAGAAGTCTCTAATGTTGCTGACTGGGATGAATTCTGCTCCTGGGTGTGTGTATCTGATTCAAATCAAGGTTTTCAAATCAGCATTTTTTGAGTCCTAAAATTACATAGTGAAGGAATGTCTTATTGACTTTGAATTGCATCATCTCATAAAAAATAAATGGACGAAATCAACATTCAGGAACCCTTTAATCTGTTATTGAGGAGTACTGGGACAAACAGAAGTCCAGCTTGCTGGCAAGTAATTGATTAGGAAAGCTTTAAGCATACTAAACTATCAAATGAGCATGTGTAAGTGTAAGTGCCAACTCATGATACTAAAAAATATTGCATAAAATACATTATTTTGTATTTTAATAAAGAGGTGGGACACACAGTGCAGTGATTCTCAGCCTTAAACACTCCAAGCATTTAAAATTACTCTAAAATCTGAAATTCTTATTCTTGTCCCAGAAAACAAACCCCTCCTCTTCCTGTAAAAACGTAATAGGAAGAACAATAAGTTGAGTTTTTTCTAGTGAATTTGCACAAAGCAGACAGAGCTTTGCCTTTAAAACTATACTTATAAAATATTTTTTTATAAATAAAACATATTTTTCTTAAAAGCAAATAGGTAACACAAGCCTTATACCCATTTCTTATTCATAAGTCCTACACACAGATAAAGCTGCATATGCATGGGTTAATAAATTCTACCTTTTGAACTTTTTAACTTAGTTCTCTGAAGAAGAAAAAGGATGTACATAGGAAGGAGGTATTATTTCTCTGCTTCTTCACATATTGCAAGGTATTTCTCATATATCCAAATGAAAGTCTTTTATTAAATGCAGTTTTCCTTTTATATAAGTATGAATGTGGCAACTGTTTTCATATCTAGGTAAGTTTATTTGTTTAAATAGCTCCCAAATACAGATGAATGGCTTGAAAGGAAATAGGAATGCTTGCATGATGGGATATGGTTGCTGAGTGATGTCTGCAGGGACTGCTTAGTGTTGATAAATAACTACGGAATTTGTCTATCAACATTTTGCATAAATGTCAGTCACAGAACTTGTGGTTGGGTTGAGGCAGCCCTGAATGACAATGTATTTCTCATTTATGTACAAGCTTTAAAGGGGAAGAATGAGGAAACAGAGAACTTATCTCAGAGCAGCATACGTTTTTTAAATGTAGGTGTCCTCCAGCAGTTTTCTGCAGTTGCTTCCTGTGAGATTTTGCAGAATCCAAACAGAACCCAGATGAAATCATGCCTTTGGCAGGTTAGCAAAGTAATATGAATGTGTTCCATGCCTAAAATATTACATTTCAAAGACTCCTTTAAGCCAAGTCCAATATCAGATTTGTCAAATCCATGGGCTCTTAAAAATTCTTAAATTAAAGACTGCCATTTCAGATGTGAGAGAAACTAAACAGAAAATGCACTAAGAGCCTTAGATTTTACACTTATACAGACAATTAATAAAATTCTATTTAAGGATTTTAAATTTTCAGATAACTCCACAGAACTGGAACAGTAACAAGAAAAATACTATAGGAATGGAAAAGATATTTTGAGAGCCTATATTTTTCCTTGTATTTATATTAAAACAGATCTTTTCATGTTAGAGGAGTCTGAATCAGCTCACTCAAAAAGCAAATAGGGTAGCACTGTTTTCCTGCCAGTGCACAGAGCTCACTCTGGTTTAGCTCTGCCTCCAAAGCAGATAGAAGTATGCATACAATCTTCACAAACAGGCCCCAGTGAGTTGATAAAGCACAGCCTGATATTATTTCAGATTAGGAGGCCCTAGAGCATTTCTTTTGTATTCAACTTTTCTCTAATTAGTCAACTTAAAATAGACTGAGATTGGTACGCATAATAGCTATGACAACATCTTCATAGCACCAAACAATCCCTTTGCTTTCAGATCCCTGGTAAGTGATATGTGCAGGCTTATCTCCCCTCTCTTTGAAAATGCTGTAAAGCAGGGATAATTTCAGATCTCTGTTGGTTTACACAAATAGCAATGAGAACAGAACCAGGACCAAAGGTCTTGCAAGTGTTGTCTACCAGAATGCAAAGTTCCAAAATGCTGCTTCACAGACACTGGCCACTGCTGGGCATGAGAAGTTTCAGGAGGTTAGAATTCCTCCTTTCTTAATTCCTCATCATGAGAAGGTTTCCAAGCTCTAAATGACTCCAGTTTCATCTTTTCTAGATGAACATCAGCATTTCATCAGAAAATAAGCTGTGACACTTCAAATCTAGTACTCCTGCTACTATATAAACTGCACAAACTGCAAAAAGAACATGATAACTTCTGTTAGCTTAGGTGTTACTTTAGTTACACTCATATATCCTAAAATCCCAATAGAAATAGAAAAAGTTAAAGCTCTCTTGTGTGTTAAACAGGGATGAAGGTTAACAGCAGAGAAGGTAGTATAATAAAACTAATGGCAGTGATCTTCTGTAACAAGTCATTTTTCCTGTTGAGGCAACCACTGCCTGGTGCTCTGCTTGTGATAATCTTCCCTTTCCCGAATTCAGTAGAACTTTAGAGGACCTGGACAATGAAAGAATTGGATATCTATGAGAAAGGATTTTTGAAAAAAATCGTAATTTAAGAATGCAATACATTAATTTATTGTGTGCATCTTAATAAATACTCTTTTTACTGAAAAACTTCAAATTGGAATGAAGCCATCAGAACCATATTTTTAATTAAATTTAGTGCTACAAGGGACTTGATGAGGACAATAGTACTTATAGTACAGACTCAGATACCTTCAATATAAAGAACAAAGTGATCCTTCATTGCTTTTCCCTGGACATCTGGAAGTGTTTTATTTTTTATTTTTTATCCCAGCTTTCATAATTCTCAGACTTTCTAAACAACCATTTTTTCATTGACTGAGGTGGAAGTATTAAACTGAATAGAATGATGATATCCACTGAAAGATTTTACTTTCATATGCATCAACTGAAGAAAGGCCTTGGATAAGATAAACAGTATTCAATAATGACTTTAAATTCTGTCATCAATTCTTACCCCAAAGTCAAACACCAAACAAAAGGTCAAAATGTGCACAAACATGTACTCTTCAGTTTGGTGTGCACTTTTTAGTCTGGGGAAATAATTTTCAGAGTAATCCAAAGCTTTAAGAAACAACTGAAAACCACAGAATTATTCAATTAAAATGACAAGGAGAATAGTTGCTTAGGGTCAGATGGATGCAGGGAAAAAGTTTCATCTGGTTTCAATATCATGGAAAATAAGACAATAGTTTTTGGAAGAGTGCATAGAGGCAAGCATTTACTGAGAATGAGCAGCTTACTGATGTAATAACTTATAAGTGTCAATGCTGCTCTTACTGTATATTTGTATATCACTAGTAATTTTACTTATTTCAGATAAGCCCCGAGACTGGGAATACTGAAAACACTTCACTTGCTCTGTTCTCTACTTAACCCTGTTAATATACTCAGTACTTTTCTATATGCCAGTCTCTCCTGAAACTCAAACAAACATCAAAGATGAAACAGAAAACCTGTGGAAGAGACTTACACCTCTTTTTAATGAAATTCATTTCCAGGTTTGTTACATTTTAAAATCCTAGTCCTACAGTTGCAGTCAAAAAAAAACTCCTGAGGAAGTAACAAATTACATCTGTGAAATATAATTTCAGATATTAGAATAGCTCAGCTTAAAAGCAACTCCTTGATATCTGTTACAGATGAAAATTACACACATATATATACATAAAATTATGAATTCATGTCATATAACTTTCTTTCTTATTCTTTATGTATAGATCATTAGAAGATTGACTCTAGATGAATCCTCTACTCTTATCTGATTAAGAATTCACATGATCACTGTGGAAAACTGGGGAGGGAAATAATTATATTTTTTTAAACATTCCACAGTGATTAAACATATCAGTTAAGTTAATTTAATTATAAGTTGACTACTCTTTCAATTTTATTTGCTAGTCTTTACTTAATAAAAAAAAAAGAGTTGTGTTTTGGTTTTTTTGTTTGTTTGGTTGGGGTTTTTTTGTGGGGTTTTTTGTGTTTTGTTTGTTGGTTTTTTTTCTAATATTCCCCTGTAGATATTGTGCAGGGTACAAAATTGCATTGCCTATAGTTTGCATCTATTTTATTTTTGAGAAAAGCCATTCTAGACCAAGGGAAAAAATTATGTTGCTATCTGAAACGACATAATGTTGCTGTACTAATTGCCATATTCAGTATCAAGAATCAAAAAGGCAGTGGGATGTAACAGGTAACAGCTAATTAACCTATAACTGTGCTGAATTATGTTTAAAGAAATCTTTATTACTTATCCTTGCGGTGAAGTAGAAAATTAATGTGGTCCTTCTAACCTGGTTAAACTGGAAAATATGTTTTACACAGATGTATCTAATGTAGTTTTCTGACAAAGAAATTTGGTCAATAGAATAGAATTCTTAAGAATTATACAAACACCATTCTAGACTAAGAAAAAATTATGTTCTTATGTTACTTTTAAAGTTGTTCCTTCTTTCTGCCTTTTATTTTCCATTTTTGGTTATACTTATCATCCGTTATTCATTATTTTAAAAGCTTTTATTTAACTGTTTCTTTTTTTTTCCTCCAAAGTCTTGTCATATTGTAGTAGTAAAAAAAAAAAAGCTTTTATTCAGAATTGGAGGTATATTCTTTTTCATTTTCTCTCACCTGAGTCCTTCTGAACCCTTTTTTTTTGTTCCCATAAAGCCTTGAGAATTTGCTAAGGGTTTTCTCATTTTCAGTTGAAATCAGCCAAAAAATGCTTTTGATTTCCACATTACAATACCCAACACTTGAGCTGTGCCTAGATGCTTGCTTGATGAAGTCATCCCGGTGAAGCATCCCGAGCTGAATTACTTTAGCTGTGTCATCATCACTTCAAAATGTTGGAGGACCACTGGAGACCTTCTCCTGCATTTGTTGTTCAGCAGAAACTTGGTTTCTTTGTGAAGAAGGCCAGCCCATAAATTTCACATACATTTCCAAGTGCTACAGCCTTTAATTGCCACCAGCACCGAATGGGGCCTGAACTCAGCACACACTGCTTGTGCACAAGGGCCAGGGAGGAGAGGGCATTTCCTGAGGGGCAGCAGCAGCCCCAGACAGCACCACTGCCTCAGCAGCAGCTATTAATACTGAGGGAAGACACATGGACACTCATTCGTATTGCTATTACTTTAAAATTTCAGTCAGGATGGATTATCCTCCTCTAACCCTCCTTTCCGTGATCCTTTGCCCCTGTCAGTCCAGACATGAACCATTCCTGCATGGCAGGCACGATGGGCACCTGTGCAGAGGGGCTGGCACGTGGGGGTCTGCAGGGGTGGCCTTTGTGAGGGGACACCAGGGGCTGCACACTCAGCTCTGCAAGGGACCCACCACAGGTGAAATACTGAAGAAAGGACAAAAAACATCGGGGGAGAGAGGAGGGAATAAAGAGGGAGAAACAAAAGCATGGACCCCAAGATGAGAGGAAGGAAGGAGGCACTTCAGGCTTGGGAGCAGATATTTCAGCCCATGGAGAGGACCACTCCAGAATAGATATCCACACTATGGTCCATAGTGTGGATAGAGGTCCATAGAAGGACCTCCCCACTGGATCAGGGGGATGTTTTCTGAAGGAACTGCACCCACTGGAGAGCTCACACCAGAGCAAGTTAAAAATGTGAGGACAAAGTAGCTGCAGAGGAGAACTGATAGATGGTGCCCATAGACTCCCCCTCTTCCTGCACCACTCAGGGCTGGGCAGAGAGACCTAAAGTGAAGCTGAGTCTGGAAGAAAAATGAAAAAATTATTATTTTAATGTTTGTCTTCACTTCTCACAATCTAACTCTATTTGAGGTGGCAATAAATTTAATTAATTTTCCTGAAGCCAAGTATCTTTCACCCACAGTAGTAGCTGGTAATCAATCTCCCTGTTTTTATCTCAACCAATGATCTTTCTCATCCTGTTTCCTGTCCCTCCCTACTTAAGGGGATGAGTGGTTGGGTGAGTGAGTGACAAAGCAACTGGCTGAGTGGGAATCTGGGAATCACCCACAATACAACACCCTGTTTAAATTGGCTATCCAGACTCCTTTGGTAACCTGGAATTGAGGCTAATCCACAGTAGTGGATTGTTGGATTTGGGGCTTTTATTTGATTGTTTGCTTCTGTCTCACTTTTGATTACTTTAACTGGCTCTCTGAGAAGGATCCTGAAATTTCTGGAAGGTAAAGCTGGTTGATAACCTTCAGTAAACCCAGACCCATGATGTCTGGGAGGACAATGCAAGTGATTGCAGGTGAGTGTAGGAGTTTGCTCCTCAAGATTCACAATTTCCCTGGGCATGCTCACTTACTTTTGGCAAGCCCTGATTTTTAAATATTACATTTTTAAACTTAATTACACTGATAGATGAGAGTGTCCTATGATAAATACAGGAACGCCTTGATCCATTTTCCATAAACATACAGATTTTTAACCTGTCTCACAGCAATGATAATGGGAAAGTGAAGGATTTGTAGGTTTTTTTTTTCCTTTGGCAGAAGAGGAATGAAATAACATGCCTTAAAATCATGATAAAACTGGCAGACGGGTTATAGCTACATCACAATAATGTATTAAGGCATTCCCAAAAAAGTACAAAAGTATATAGTTAGAGATACTATTGGCTATGAAGTTATCTAATCTTAAAATCTGTAATTTAATTAGGAATTAATTTGTTTCTGTAACTCAGAAACCACTTCAAAGTCTCTGGTGACACTGTAAAAGACATGAACTTCATTACATTTAAAACATTTACAGTGAAATGTTTAGGCCCAGCTGACTGTTTTAGATTGATGGAATCTGCCTAAAGGTGCAAAACAAGCAACAGTTAGAAGCCAAATTTGTACAAGACCTAATCTTGGATATGACTGTAGGAGATGCTTACAGCAGATGCATTTATTTGCACAGAATCAACTGCAGTCAGGGGATGGGAGGAGAGTCCTGGTAATAAAATGTCAGACAAAATAATGAGGAATGGTCCTTGGGTTCTAGAGACACACGTTCAACCAGGGTATGAAGTTAACAGAAAGGCTTTACTCCAACACTGATTAATGTCTGAATTCAAATAGTCTCATAAGGCTTTAAAGTAGGATGTATAACAGACAACCAGATGGAACAAATTTTTACTGAAAGAAATCTGGGTCAGTGTTAAGTTCTGAAAATGGACCAATGGTGAAACTGTGAAAGTGTGACTGGGAAACTTTCAGACATGGAAGCCACCAGCCCTTGCTTAGTACCTGTGGCCATTGGCTTCATGTCCTGCCTCCAGACAGACATGAGAAGGAGCTGGGAAGCAACTGTGATCTCTTAATCTCATCAGTAAAATGCAGATCTTGGATTTTTTCCCAAACACTTGACATTTTTTACTCATCTCTGTTTCCACTGGGGAATTGCCCTTGGTTATCATCAGAGACCTTCTTCTCCCCCAATCTGTTGCCTTTCCCAATCTGTTCCTCTTTCTTTTAATCTTTCTCCCTCTCAATTCAATTCGGATCACTTCATTAGCTTTCATCTTCTTTTCCCTCCTTGAAAACTATAAACAAATCATCCAATTTATAGACAGACCTTGAGACCATTGGTGCCATTGACCTGCCATAATTCCAAAGACTTTGTTGAGTTTAACCATTTGTTTTCTTATTTTTATCCCTTATTCTGGTCTCCTTCTTTGCCCATACTTTCTGTTTATACACTATAAACCTTTTGGTTGGTAGGCTTTTTTGGTTGGTATTTTTTGGGAATTTGTATAATGTTTCACTTGAAAATAAAACTTGAAAAATAGTGAATATGGTGTGAAAAGATGTAATTTGGAAGGACAGGAGGAGAGAAGAGTTTGTAGAAAGGAAAATCAGGGTTCAAATATATCACAGACTCCAAGGCTTGAAAAAAAATCCTTGTTATAATCCAGTCTGACATCATCTCTGATTGCTTGGCAAGAGTTGGAAGATTTTTTTTAATTAATTGATGTTTTAACTCTATGATTTTTAGGAGGAAAAGCTTCAATCTGTTTTTTTAAATGTGTGGCAGAGATGCACATACATAAACTGTTCCAATTCTGAATTAATCTCTGCTATAATAAAACACTATATTATCCTAGTCTAAAATTGCCTGTTTTAAACAGTAAGCCATAGAAATATTTTATGCATTTATCTGATAAAGAACATTGACATCAATTTCTCTCCCCATTAAATATTTTTACATTACTGTCAGTCCATCTTAAAATTTCTCTTATTTATATTCTTTTGTAAAGAAAAGATTATTCAGTCTCCTCTCCTCCTATTTTTCCTTGCAATCTCTCTCAATTTTCCCTTAGCATTTTATTTACCCATATTAATATTTCAACTCCTGAAAAAGTTACTTAATTTTTCAACAACTTTCCAAGGTCAGTGGAAAGTGTGAAGACTTTCAGGTCTGTCCCTTTCAGGCCTGCCATTGTCATTTAATCTGGGATTACTAATATATTCTGAGTCACATATTTTGGAGAGAGACATTTTAGCTATGTATTACACCCACAGAGAGCCATGCTCTAATGTAATTTCACCTGATTTTTATGGGAGTAATTAGATTATTCTTTTTTAAAAAAAGCAAACTTGCAAACTCTTGGCATTGATCTAATCTCATTTTAATGTTAATATTTAATTCGTGCAGACTCTTATCTCCTCTGTTTCAGTGGTCTTGCTGTATTATTGTCAGTACTGTTAATGAGGAAATAGCCATTCTATAGTTGGTTCTACAGACTAGAAGAGAAATGGATATTAAGTATTTTTTCCCCCAAGGTTGCTATTTCTCATCTAACTCACACAAATACAACATTCCAGTTCTAACCCTAGTGGTGCCCTCTGGATCTGTTTTGTTAATTCTGTTATTGTATTGACCAAAGATAAATACATAAGTCTGAAGAATTAAATGCTTAGGATTAGGTCAAGGATCACACACTAAAAAGTCCAAACAAACAGAAATTTCACAGATCTTCCAATTTAGTTTTGGACAGCACCTGAACATCTGTTGAGTATGATAAATTATCGTTCTTCCTATTCAGATATGTAACAGTAGATACTACATAAACTAACTTTTATCTATGTTATTTTTAAAAGATATACTAAATTGTAGCAAAATTGTTGTGTGTAAGTAGAGCTAGAGAAAGAGAAAAATGAGACACAGATATATCTATAAAATCGAGAACTAATTAGAGCACAATTGGAGCAGCTTACTAATAGATTATGGAGGAATGAATACTAATGATATCTTATACAAAAATGCAGATGTTTTTATGCAGTACTTCTCATTGAGTAGGTTATTAAAGTATTCAAGGTAAATGACCCAAATATAATTTCTCTCTATATATACACATTCAAAGGAGGAATGGATATTGGATACTGTGGTTGGATTGCTATGTTGCAGTCACTCAGACACAAAATGTGCCTCAGAGACCATTAAAAGTTGACATACAGTGGTTTCCAGGCTGCTCTGGTTTATACTGGGGATATGAAATGGTTCCAGAGCCTCTGGAATCAGGATGGCAAAACTTAGAGCCATTTCTATCCCTGGAGAGACTGATCTGCCTCAGGAATGGTGACACTGTCCAAGTTCATGGCATAGCTATTCATATTTGCATGCAGCTGGAAATCTCAGACACTGAGTGTTGTGTAGGGGAAACATCAGTTCAGAAGTACTTTTGGTTTTTTTCCTCTTCATGTGACCTTTGCTTTCACACTGGTATTCACAGATTGGCTCCTTTCTTTCTATGATTTGAGTTATAAAATCCTTTTAAAAATTGCCTTCAAGATATAAGCAGAAATAAAAAAATATGGAATTAAAGTAATTTTCACTCATTTATTCATATCTCAGGTAGCTTTGCTGTTTGTTTTTAAGGCCACTGGCTCAGTTCTACTGGTAATTTTTTATCAAATACTTAGAAGAATGATATATATAAGAAACTTCTCTGACACATTATAGTGCCAACATAAGGTCACTTTAGTGAAGAACAGAACAAGCAATTTCTGATTATTGCTGGAGTTGCAGTGCGGCAAAGATTTTTCTTCATTAGCAAACGACACTTCTTTATGTGTATTTTTATACAGTTTTCTATAACAAGAGAGATAATGAGAAATATATATTCCTATTTTCTAGTCTTTCCAAATTTTATTAGCCCAGGTAAATCACGGGAAAGGATGCTTTTTGTCATTGGCCGACTCTTTAAAGCTCAAGCAAATTAAGTAATGACTTCTATCAAATTATTTGAAGCATGATTTCACAAAAGCTGTCAAAACTAAAAACCAAACAAAAACAACAGCAAAAAGAAAAGTGAGAATGAGTACGGGGCAAAACTTGTTTAGCCATTTCTATTTATCCAAAACCAAATTTCTTGAATACTAATTGGTATTCAAGGCTGGACTTGAGCTTAGAAGTCTTTTCCAACTTTAATAATTCCTCGAGTCCATTAAACCTTTTTGGCACAGTTCACTGAGTCTATCACGTCTTGTTTTAGGTTTAAGCCGGTCAGTGAAGTGATTCTTTATATGATACAATTATTTAATCCCTTTTATCATGGAACAAATATTAATACAAATGGGTACAATTAAATTATGGATCAGAAGACTATTTAATGGATTATCTCCAAAGTAATTCAAATATAATGGGAGTATGTTAAGAATATAAGATTATTTTTTGTTGCTCTCCTAAAATTTCTTTGTGTTCAAGCACAGTTGAATCAGTGGTTTTTTAATAATATATATAAAACATAACTCTTTCTTCCAGGATTTTCTTTAAATATTCATCCAGTACCTTACTGATGAACTTAACATGGACTTTTTCTGTGCATGTAAGCAAATTGCTGAGAGAAAGGAGTTAGGATAACGATAATTACATCTCTTGTAATATACAAATGCATTATACCAGAATAATCACAGATGCATTATTCTTTCCTAAGCTATATTTTCCAAAATAATAATGCATTTCAATAGCCAAGCAGAGATTAAATTTCATTTTTATTCTCTCTACTTTTTACTTTCTTTTGCTTTAAGAGTAAAATTTAAAAATTCTTCTCTGAACAGAGGTTTCTGCGATAATGGCACCTGTCAAGTTCATATTTTAGAGGCAGAAAGGTCATTGGTCATATAATACCAGAGAAACACATTGTTACATCGTGCTAAACCATTCACCAAAGACTTTGAGAAAGTAAATCTATAATTCAGGATAATGAAGGAATTACAGTTAGAAGCCATTGGGGTTACTGCATTGACAATCTGACCAGCACTGACCACTGCATGTTCTGCAGCCTCTTCTTTGAGTGCCAGAGTTGCCAGTTCCTCTTCCAATAACCCTTCATCTCTTTTGCCTACTCTTGCAAGAAGCTTGTTTTCCTCTGCCAGTTTCCACCTGTCACCTTCTCCATCACATCCCTGTTCCATCATAAAAATGCCTGTCATTCTGCCTTACTCTCGAATATCTTATACGTATCTGCATCTTATAGTTACCCACGTTTCTATTCCCTACCCTCCTCCCTTCTTACTTGTATCTCCATTCCTTGCTTGTCTTTGACATCTTCCTTTCACTGTTTTCTCATGGAAATAAATAATTCAGGGTCTGATGATCTCTAAAGTGTTCTGGATAATGAATTGCAATTGCAGGTACAATGCTGTTAAGCAACTGGACACTTGCAATTAGCGATTGATTAGCTGACAATTATCCAGGTAGGTGAAACAGATGGCTATGTTAATCATTTGCAAGAGCTGAATACATTCCTTTCTTCCATTTCTGTGTACACCAAAATTGACTAAAATTTTCCCCCCCACCCCCATATAGAAAAACCTCTGCAGCTTAAAACTGATTAGATAGTTTACAATATTTACGCTTCTTCAAGTGAAAAAAGACAAATGATACCAAGCCTCAGCTCATCTGACTTTGCTATATCAGACTGTACAGGTAATAAAACTGAGGGTGAAAAGCCATATGTAAATGCTTTGATAGCATTCTTCCCTACAACTTGAGAAGGGTTAGGCAGCCAGCTCATCTCAAATCAGTGAGCATTGGATGTGTCCTTATGAAAAATTAAATAATGTATGTGGCTACCCTAGCAGCTGTCCCTGCTTATGCTGATCTCCATAAGGAAACTTCTGCCAAGATCTGTGGAAACAGGCTCAGGCCCTTAATATTATCCCTCATAGTAATTGTTGTTCACAGTTTTCTGTCATGATTAAACTGTCTCTTAAAAACGATGATTAAACCTCCCTTTTAAAAAAGGAGGGAGAGAACAAAGCACAGAAATGATTGCTTTAAATGGAAAAATATATTCTGAACTGTGCATACACCGCTGATGAAATTTTGCAACTGGCTGATGCTAAGTTGTTGGAGTCAAGTAAAAGTTATTTCCTGAATATATATATTTTAAGAGGACATAGTTAATTTAATTACATCTACACTGTACAAGCACAACAACTTAATATATATATAGGCATTATTCAAATAGTTAATCTCAGACAGTGTTTTGTTCAATTCCTGCACTGATTGACTCAATCTGTCAAGGCAACCTTCTCCTGTTGAGCCAAGGCCCTAACTTTGTCTCACTCTGATAGATCAGATCAGCTTCTTTAGTTCCTCTCTTGTGCAACTAGAAAGGGAGGCAGAAGGGTCCTAGTCCTGATGATGAAATAGCTGTGTGCTACGTCCATTTTTCTTTTTAAATAGGCTTTTATAGAAAAAAAAAAAGTAATAAAGTGAGAGTTGTTTACTGTTTAATCTCCTATAACTCAAAAAGCTGTTGAAACTATTGTGGTGCAAACATTTTTTGCAGGAAGATTTTCTTCCTGGCTTGCAAAACAAAGTTTTAGACTTCAGGACTTTTAAACATTCCGTTTTGAATGGAAATTATGACAATAATTTTATTGTTCTGATGTATGTAATACAGACGTCTTTCTGGAATGAAGAAAACAACAACAGCACAGAAACTACTTCAATAATGCCCTAACATTTAAATGTTACAATGTATAAGAATCATTCCATTTAGATATTAGCCAAAAGTTCAAAACTTTTTTTGTTTATCTGCTAAACATTAATTTTTCATGAATTTCTCAAAATCATTCTGTAATGTGCATTCTGTGATTTCCATGCTTTAAAAAGGAAAATTTTGGATACAGTAATAGGTACCTTATCTGGAAAGCCTGTAATCTACTATTTTCTTGTTCAGGTTATACTCAGATAATTGACCTGCACCTACATACATGCTGTCTTCAAAGAAATGGAAGCTTTCTTCTTGAATTCCATTTGCTGACAGATCAGATATTTGGAAGCCAGTTGAGATTCATGGATCTATGCAAGTTTATGCCAGCTGAGTAACAGACCATAATCCACCATTCCTCAGTTTATCTGAAAGTAAAAGACTTCTTTTCACACACCAGTTATGTCTGCTAAGTGACAACAGTGTATTTATCCAGCACGTCATTTACAAAACCCAAATGCTTAAAATTGAGGAAATGAAATGTTAAGGATACCATAAATCTTAGTGCTCAGGAGTCTAAACCAACTCTTACTTAAATCCACGAGTCTTTCACTTACTCCAGTCAGAGCTGGATTTAGTCCATAATAAACAAGTATTTTGTCAAATATACGGCCAGATATGGCACTAAGGGATGCTGATCTGTGCATGTGAATGGCCTAATGTGGCAGGGGCCATAGCAAGAGGGTGTTGTGTTCTAGACATTTGGTGTAAATACAAACACTACGGAGAGCTGAGGAAAAATTGCCATAGTCAAAACCACATTTCCCAAGTGTGGGTATCAGCTATCTTTTTCTTCTCTGATTTATAGTATTGCACCACTTATTCAGACCAAAGAATCTGAAACAAGGGGGGAAGTCTGGCACTTGTTTCTTCTCACTCACCTAGAATCCTTATTGTGAAAGGTAGAATGGTCTATGACTATTCACTGCCTGCAATCTATGTACTTCATAACCTCCCAATGAAATAAAGTTTTATTCAAACATTTTAATAAATACACAACTATGTGGCAAAAAATTGTAGCATACTACGTACAAAAGCAGTTCATCGTCGTGATGTGTTTTTCATTATGCATACTTTTGTAAAGCCTGTTGAATGGTTTGCTCCTATTTTTCTCCTGTCATGTATGGTTTTACCCAGGGTTTTCTCCTCCCTCTCCCAGTTGTCATTCCCTCCTTAGACCTACCTGTTATCTCATCTACATAGTGTCAATCCTCCCTAATTCTTACCCCTTGTTCTGGAGAATTCCCTGTCAGTCCTAAAACCCTCCCTGGAATTCCCCCTATTCCAGGAAGCCCCGTTTGTCCATGTGACCCTTTCCACTCCCTTTCTCTTCCCTATTGGTAGTCATATTTTGAACCGCTCCCTAATCTCCTCCCTGTTATACTCCAGATTGGTTGAAGAATTGTGTCCTCCCCCTGTTCCTCCCCTGTTTAAACGACTGTGCAAGAGATGGGTTGTGGAGCTGGCATTGGTCTGAATTTAGGCTTCAGGCTCTGCCAGTGTGTGTGTGAAAGGCAGGTGAGCAACTTTCTCATGTTAGCCTGAGAAATCTCAAGGAAAAATTCAAACAAACCTTGGGAAGTGAGAAACCATCTGGAGGTGGTGTTTTCCCAACATGTTTACTGGAAAGAAATGTTTACTATAGGGTGTAGACGCTGAATAACCAATCATGTTCTTTGTACCGGACTACTCTATAAAAGTAGAATTTAGAAGAGTAAATTTGCTCTCATCTTCACCAACATGGAGAGTGATGTTGTTACTCCTGTGCTGTCCGAAAATCACAACAACAGGCTTTTCGTTTTTTCTCGTCTCTGCCTCCCTTGGGGAATAAACTCCTGTGAGAAGCACAGGAGAGACCCTCCCTGTTCTGGACCCCGATCCCGCCGTGGGGAGCAGAGCCCTGCTCTGCGCCACCGCTCGGGTCACAGCCGCACCCCGGAGCCGCCGCTCCTGGCGCGTGTTGAGGAGTGACAGCTGGCTGGGTTTCCCTGGCATTGTGTCAGTTCATCTTTCTCATTTGTTGAGTACTCGGTTTATTTTAAACCTGTAGAACCATAGCATCTCTTAATAGCTTTATGTGAAGTGTTCTTATTCAAAATTAACAGTGAAGCTTATATTCTCTCAACAAAGCTTGCTAGCACTAACTTGGAGCATCTTACAGTAACTAACCTTAACGTAATAATATTTAAATATAGGCAAAAACCTTTCAGACTTATTTGTTCTATTGCATGGCAAACTCTTATTAACCAGTTAAGGAAAAAGAACTTGAAGGACTCTGCACTTACCTCTTCTGAGGGAGCGTAGTTACTTTGCATTTATTTTTTTCTTAAGGATTGTTTTTTAAGATGTCATTAACCTTTCTAAATTCAAATAATAAAGATATGACTAAAATAGAGTAGAAATATTCAAGCAGTACTCAATTTGATAGTTAAAAGATTGCTCTGTACACATAGACTGGAGTGCCAAATGCGCTTTATGGAAAAGAAGCAGTGGGAGAAGCCTCCATAGAAAGATCATTAAAATACAACTGGTCCAAACCTCTGGACTTTTCAAAAAGTATATCAAAGAAACTTTTATTAAGCAGTGACAAAATTAGTCTACCACAACTCAAATCACACATATCTAAAGGCCCTATTTTTTCTGTATCAAACTCACATTGCCAAAAGGAATTTTTTTTTCTAGGTAAATTGAGAGAGAAAATTGAGACTCAATTTTCATGACTTTTGAAATAAAAGTAATCAGGAAAGAAAATTATGAAGTAAGATATTATCTAGAAAGTTTGCATAATGGTATAATTGAATGATAATAGATACGATATTTTACAGGAGCATTCCAACAGATTTTATTTATCCAGACAACAGAGGTGGTTTTAGGTTATGATCTTCAACACTGAAACTGATATATCCAGGAGAATAACAGATACTGTCAAAATATGCTGAAGAATTCTTGCTTTTCTTATGCAAATGATAAAGATGTTAGATACAGGTTATATCACAGGAAATCCAGTACCTTCCTTAAGAAATAAAATAAATTCAGTCCCTGAACTACTTATAATCTTAATATAGCTTTGATACAACTAGCAGGACAAAAAGGAAAGGTGATGCAATATATATGTTCCTTGTACTTCCAACCTGTTTACTTCCCACCCAGTTGATGGTTTTATATATTCAACATATTAGCTCTGGCTCAGCACTGCAGGCTGCATCTGGCTCCTTAAATCCATAAACAACATATACTGTATTGTATGCAAAGCCTGATCCAGAGCATGATATGGTTTTACACATTTGAACCCAAACTATAATCTTGAAGCACTCATTGGACGTGGAGCCAGACTTTTGGCGCCTCTGGTTGGCTTGCTTTTATCGTGAATTTTAATGGTGAAAAAATTGCATCTGTTCCTAACTGCCTTTCAGCTGTTAGCCACTGCTGCATAGCTGATACCAGAAACAGATGGGGAAGAGGAGAGATACTCTTCTTGTAATCAGTTCATGAACTCAGCTGGGACAACAGTTTGTAGGATAAATGACAATGCTTCTCTATGCTTGACCTCAATCCCAGTCTCAACATCCAGTGAAGACCATCTGAGATGGCTCTGGTTGGTTGCGCAATGCTGCAGTTGAGCTGCTAAGCCTCAGTGGAGATGGCACAGTTTTGCATGGAGTTAGTCCTTTTGCAACAATTTCTGTATATATGGAGCAATTAATCTCCAATCCAGATAAACCATCTACAATGATTTGTGCATGTCCATACCTTAGAGAGTCTAGATATGCTCATTCACATGGACAATAGGCAAGACACTTAGCATTATTTATATCTAGATTTTCCTGATTTTTATCAGATCTTATTTAGTTTTCCAGATATTGTGATTGATGATTCTCCTTCCACTTGTAAAGTCTGTTATACTCCAAAACAGCACCTAGGAAGTGGAGAGGAAGGTTGTCTGTTGAGTTTTTCAGATATTGTACTCTATAATGCTCTGGAGGATAGAACCATAGAACCTTCTAAATGGAAGTGAGGGATTAGCCCTGTGCTGGGAGCAAATGAGCATAGAAAATTACTTTGGGTAAAGAAATTTCGAAAGCTTGGTGTCATACAAGGTGGCAAAACAAAAGGTTGATGATTATATATTCACAACTTGAATATAAAAATGTTTTCTGTAAGCCTAAAGAAAACTTTGGAATTTTTAAAACTTAAAACATAGCTCAGTGTGTGACTAGCCTCACTTACAATGAGATTGTGCCCTTGCTTTATGATACTCCACCTAGAGGTCACCTTATCCTTCAAGGCCCTTTCCAGCAACCTCCTTTGCAGCCAGTCATTTCTCAAACATGCACAGATCCGTGGGATTTGCTGTGCTAAATACAGCTTTCCATTGGTGTAGACCACAGATTTCTCAAGGTAATTTTAGACTGAGGCTTTCCTAATATTCATGTAAACTGTTGCCTTAAATTAAAATAATTTGTAGGATGCATTTGCTTTGATCACCCAGGCAACTGGTGAAAATGTTTGATAAAAATGGAGCCCAGTATAAATAATAATGTACCTTGCTGATATTCCATCTGTGCTCATATTTTTTTACTTGATGTATGGATTACATTTGATAACATCATTATTGTTTTGCCTTTGAGAATTTCAAATAATTTTTGCAGGTGTGTTATTACTAGTTTGTGGATTGTAGGGGGGTGATCAGGGACTTTTTTGTTGGTTTGTGTTTTGTTGTGGTTGGTTCATTATTTGTTTGAATTAAGTTATTTCTTATCTGGCCAAAGATGTATTATTGCCAAAGATATTTTATTGTCTTCTTTTGCAGCTGGAAACTAATGTCTTCTACAATCATTTGTTCTTTGTTTGCTCCCTGTCTTGACTAATCTATTTAAATAACTTTCTGGTCTTTAGGATTCAGACACCCCTGGAAAGAATATCTTCAGCTGCTGTGTTCCTCAGTGTTACTCTGCTTAAACTTGAACTATGTCTTGGAGAGGAATGGTTGGCCATTTGATCTGAGGGCTTGAAGGTATGTCATGAGTTTAAAAATGGTATTATATAGTTTGGTACTTATTTGGGCTTCCTGCTTCCTTGTAAAATAACCTAAATTTTAATAAAAAACATGACATTCCCTTAACTCATACCTCAGACAAATCAAGCCAGTCTGGAAAAGTCAGACTGGATTCTTTATTTGTCTTCCATCACTATTACCTGTGAAGGCTTTGACACTTAGACAAGACGTTCTTTAGTGTTGATTTTCCCTTGTAACTTGGTGCATTTCACAACTACACTCTTAAGCTATTCATCCATTTCCTAGAGTAGTATTGTATCTGCTGCCCTAAAAAGTACTTAAAGTTTGAACAATCTACACACATACAGAGAATTATAAACTTATTTCTTAAAAATCTCTTTTCAAAATACAGCATTTCATTGTATGGCTTTATTTGTCCTGTGACCTGTTCCTAAAAATAAAACTTTGGATTAATGCTTTGTTCAAAGGGTTTGTGTTTGAGTTGTATGTATTATAAAGTACTTGGGAGGTTTTAGATGGGAATTGCTGTTTAGTGGCTTTACTTTTGGATAATTGGTCATATTGGCCGTTACTGTAAGTTCATATGTTCTGGTACAGTTGTCTGATTGCTTTATGCAATTTTCTTAAAGGTTGGCTTAGACTAAAAGTTTGCCTAAACACTGAATAGATTTTGGTACCTTCTGCTGTATCACAATTATCTATACATTATTCATATATATACTGTGAAAGCAGTGCAATTTTCTGAGATGGATAACTTTTATTCTGTTCTTTTCCATGCAGCAGGATTCACATTTAGTTTAGGGAAACCACTCTTCCCTAGACCATAAGTAATTTTCCCCATTTTGTTCAGTGATTATCCATAAATTTTGTATAAGATGAGGAAGGGAGTACTTCACTCACAGTATGATTCTTAGATGTAGTGAAATATAAAGTATTTTTCTGTGTGATTACTAAGTTAGTCCCTTGTTTTCAGGAAAAGTCTTTTTTAAAGTGTTTTTTATTTGATTTCCTACTCCTTTATGTTTTTAATTTTGAGATAATTACTTATTCTAAGTCTTCTGAGGTTTGGAGGAGCAAACATTCTTTTACTATTTTACTTGGGAAATTTTCCCCCTGTGACAGATTTATTGTGTTCTTTGGATTCTAGAGCATTTACTTGCTTAATGCAAATTCCCTTTCTTTTACCTGGCATCTGTTTACTGTGTGGCAAATACTTTCTTTGATAATAAATTCACATTTTCAATCAAGACCTCCAGAGCCAAAACTGAAAAAAGCATATGAGATAGAATACAGTCCAAACTATACTATTTTTAAGACTGTCATGCATAAGCAGTGCTACTGAACACAGCTGAATGTTTACTTTTGTTTCTCTGTCTAGTAATCACAAGATGAAACTCTGTTGTTTCACAAAAATCTTCTTCTTTTGCTTATTATCATGAATAATATTGTTCACCAAATAAAAATTTTAACCATAAGAAATGACAATGGATTAATACTGATTCTAATTCTATTATTGCCCTTAGCAGGAACCTTTGCTTTGATATAGAGTGTGGTGTGAGATTAGCAGACAGAAAGAGACTTGAGGTGACCCTAGTGGAGTTAACCTTTGAAAAGATAATTCCTGAAAATTTAATATAGCTGCCTTCTGTTTTCACTACAGGTAAATCCAATGTAATTTCAATAAATCTTGTAGAATATGGCTGTGACTTTTGAAGGAATCTTTACATCAAATGGACATGAGTTCTTTATTAAGAGTACAACAGGATTGCTTGATTAAAATGTAGGTATATGATTTTATGTTTAACTGAAAAGTAATTCTTGTGAAGATACTTCCAAAAATTTTAGATCCATTAACTCGTATGCCTGTGAGAAGTTAAGAAAAAACAAAACAAAACCACTACATGTTGTACCTGGATGAGATTGTGCTTTAGAATACAAAAGGAAATAGGACTGTGCACAAACAATAGCTCAGTAACAATTCATTGCTGTGCATTGTCATTTCAAGGTCCTTCAAGGAAGGGTAGTCCATCTTTAGGAGTATATGAGAAGAGAATGGTAAATAGTATCAAAATAAAACTCTACTCAATGCAGTGTTTATGGACTGTGCTTGGATACCCATGTTTTCTGATCGCACATTTTAAAAAAGAGATGTTAAATATTATGCTTATTATCTAGGATCTTCCTTCCTATTCACATTTTTATGGATTGGGAGGGGCAAAATGATATGCAGTAGTGATAAAATTGCAGAGCTGTTTAAAATTATAACTTACTTTGGGAAGAGGAGCTACACATAACTAAAAACCTGATTCACATTTTTGGTTCTACATATGCAATCTTTCACTCATTTGCTTCAGTGTACAAATCATTAGATGAATACAGGATTATAGCTGTGTGTTAGAACAGAGAACTAATTTCACAGACAACAAAAATTGTGGCTATTGTTTGCAAGTTCTAATCCATAAATTTATGTGGGAGGATATTGGTGGCAGATTATTGTTAATAAGCCTAACTGTTTAATTGATTGGATGTTCTGTGAGACTCCTGCCTCACCTGTAGATCTATAACTATAGAAAAGTGTTACTCATGTTGACACGAGGGACTTAATTTTCACACCTTTGAGGACCAAGGACTGCTTTAAAGAGAAGGGATCTATCTGACCAAGGGAGATTATAAAGTATCTTTGTCATTAGGCCGGCCTACCTGGTGAAGAGAGTTTTAAACTGGGAATGAAAAAGAGAGAGATGATGATGTCCATTCCAGTAAGAAAGTTGTGAACAGAGCTGGCTACCAAAGGGTGCAAGTATGGACAAGAGAAACCACTTAACCAAGAAAACAACACTGGAAAGTGGGCCATCCCAAGTGTTACACACGAAGGAAATACTTCAGCACTTTTCTCAGGAAATGGGAATGACTGGAGGCTGTCTGACGGGCCTGTACACTAACACACACCCCTGACGTGAGCAGGCAGCTGAGCTGCGTCAGGCTCTGCCTGTGAGAGTGTGATCAGCATTAGCCAGCAGAGCAGAGTCACTGGAAGCTGTCTGCTACCAGCTGCCTGATCAACAAGAAGTAGATGAGACCTTCTTCAGACAACTGGGGCAAACCTCATGTTCACAAGTCCAGGTCCTCATGGGGAGCTTTAACCAACCACCCTGAGAGCTGCTGGAGCATTCCCAGAACACAAGCAGTTCCCAAAACATAAGCAATTCGGGTCTTCACTACTACATGCCGGGGGCCAGCTGGCCAAAAGCAGCTTTTCAGAAAAGGATCTGGGGGTCCTGGAGAGCAAGAAGTTGATCATGAGCCAGCAATGGCTGTGTGTCTTCTTGCAAGAGGGGTCTAAGAGCATCCTGACAAAGTCCACAACAAAGAGAGTTGATGCCTGGGTAAGGTGGAGCCTTCCACTTTAACCACACCTGCAGAGCTGTGCCCAGTGCTGCTCTGCTTGTGTCAGGAGAGATGTGGACATAGTGGATCAAGTCCAGAGAAGATCCATGGAAATGATTGAGGGCTGGGACCATCGGTCAAGTAAGGAGAGGAGGAGAGGGCTGACACTGCACAGTGTGGAGGAGGATAAGCACAGGGAACCTTATCAGTGTCTGCAAATACATCACAGGGTGAAAACAGAGTATGGGGTCAAATACTTCTCTGTGAATGGACAGGAGGCAATGGCACAAAATAAAGCACCAAAAAATTATGTTTAAATGGAGGAAAATACCTTTTTTCACTATAATATGTTCAAACACTGGAGAAACATCCAGAAAGGTTGTGGAGATATTAAAAACCTGACTGGGCATGTTCACAGGCTAACTGCTCTAGATGGCCATTCTTGAGCAGAGGGACTATTTTCCAGAGGTATCATCCATCATCCACTGTTTGGTGACTTTAGGAAGAAAATTCTTTACAGAAAATGGAACAGTATATCTTGGCATTGTTTATTTTGCAAGCTTAAACTCTGATGTAAACTTGCTAAAAATTATACTGGATTTCCCAGAGAAAAAACCCCAAGAAACCTACTCAGAATGAAGAGGTTAAATGAATATACAATCTTTATTGAAAAGCTGTGAAACCATAAACTATGTAAATGCATAAATAAAATTATAGCTACGTCTATACAGTAAATATTAGCAGGCTTTAGTGTATTTTCACCAAAGCTTCACGTGGGTTGCCATTAATTACTTAAGGCAGTGTCTCAAGATATAAATAAGGCAGGAATCTAACTTTGTTTCAAAACTAAAACATTTCCCATTCCTAGGAGACCATGTGCAGAGATTAAGCACCTACATAATTTAAAGGAAGAGTGGTAGTTCCACTGGTTTATATAGGTTACTTAATTAAAGCCACATCTAGACATGTTTAGAAACTAAAACTTGTTCAAAATCACAAATACATCATCTTCAACTTTATGCCTTGCTCTATAAAAATATTATTTTTTTCCTCCTATCACAAAATTTCTTGCTGCTAATTATTTAAAAATTCAATTCTACACTTTTCAATAAATCATTCAAAATACCTTTTCTTAAAATATACATACCAATTTTAAGTACAATAAATCTGATTTCAAGAAGATAAGCTGTTATAAAAATCCAGTCTCGATTGGTTATTTCCCTTGCCTCCTTGTGCTCTAGAAGAAAATACAGTGTGGAGATGACAGCTTTGTAGAGCTCAAAATTACAGTAAAGACTTTCATTCACTATATGTAAAAGCAAATCACAGACTTACACAGTTTTAATAGGCTTCATTGACAACAATAAATTTTTCCCNTATATATATATATATACATGGAAATGTTTATATGTGTGTGTATTTGCTTTAAATTAGTCAAAACAACTTTGTNTGGAGATATTAAAAACCTGACTGGGCATGTTCACAGGCTAACTGCTCTAGATGGCCATTCTTGAGCAGAGGGACTATTTTCCAGAGGTATCATCCATCATCCACTGTTTGGTGACTTTAGGAAGAAAATTCTTTACAGAAAATGGAACAGTATATCTTGGCATTGTTTATTTTGCAAGCTTAAACTCTGATGTAAACTTGCTAAAAATTATACTGGATTTCCCAGAGAAAAAACCCCAAGAAACCTACTCAGAATGAAGAGGTTAAATGAATATACAATCTTTATTGAAAAGCTGTGAAACCATAAACTATGTAAATGCATAAATAAAATTATAGCTACGTCTATACAGTAAATATTAGCAGGCTTTAGTGTATTTTCACCAAAGCTTCACGTGGGTTGCCATTAATTACTTAAGGCAGTGTCTCAAGATATAAATAAGGCAGGAATCTAACTTTGTTTCAAAACTAAAACATTTCCCATTCCTAGGAGACCATGTGCAGAGATTAAGCACCTACATAATTTAAAGGAAGAGTGGTAGTTCCACTGGTTTATATAGGTTACTTAATTAAAGCCACATCTAGACATGTTTAGAAACTAAAACTTGTTCAAAATCACAAATACATCATCTTCAACTTTATGCCTTGCTCTATAAAAATATTATTTTTTTCCTCCTATCACAAAATTTCTTGCTGCTAATTATTTAAAAATTCAATTCTACACTTTTCAATAAATCATTCAAAATACCTTTTCTTAAAATATACATACCAATTTTAAGTACAATAAATCTGATTTCAAGAAGATAAGCTGTTATAAAAATCCAGTCTCGATTGGTTATTTCCCTTGCCTCCTTGTGCTCTAGAAGAAAATACAGTGTGGAGATGACAGCTTTGTAGAGCTCAAAATTACAGTAAAGACTTTCATTCACTATATGTAAAAGCAAATCACAGACTTACACAGTTTTAATAGGCTTCATTGACAACAATAAATTTTTCCCTGTAAGCTAATTTAAATTTCTACAAGCATCATGTTTAGTTTTCCATAAATAATTTTCCAATCAAATATAGCATTTAATTAAGGCTAGCAGCAAACTTTAACTTATGTAATAGATTGTAATCTATTAATGACACCCGAAAGAGAATAACTTAAACAAATAAAGTTCAAAGGTAAAAAAATAAGAAGAAAATACAGAAAATCCAAGATGTCTTGGATTCAATAAATNTAAAAAATAAAAAAGGAAAAAAAGTTCCCCTTTCATGTTTCTCTTGCACTGCAGTAATATTTATGCAATATTTTGCTGCTGAAAACTACCCAAGACCAGTTTAAAACCAAATTGCTGACCTGCATTGGTTTTATTTTTTCCTGAAGCAAACTGGTCTCCTATTTGTGTCCTTCAAAGTAAAATTTGCCATTCTGAATGCATATACATAGCTAATTAGTCACTGCCATGTGTGAAACTTTGTCATATCTGTGTTCTTCAGTTCAAATCCTTGAAAATGTATATTAATGAGTAAAGTTTGTTTTGTTTACTGCTGGCTTTCCTTGGAGCCAGCAGTTGTGAAACCCTGCTTTGCTCTTTACAGTGAACCTTGCCAAAAATGTTAGTCTGCAATAGTGCCAGGGCTTTCACAGCTGATGGACTGAAAATCTGTTTTCCTACTAAAACAGAAATAATCACAAATGCTGAATCCTGAGGCTTTAAAAGAGATATTACAACTTCATTGCAAGGATCAAAGAAGTCTTGCTTCATAAATTTGATTACATTGCATTTGACAGGAAATGGTTGTAAATAAAATATGTTTTGGAAAAATATGTGGGTGGAATACACTTTAAGTGACCTCTCTCTTTTCTTCAAACCCTTTGTGCAGGTGGCCATTGCAATGAAAAGAAGGAGATGGGTTTCCCAAACATTTAAACCCAATGCCCTGCAAAGGTTCTTTGGTAACAACAGCTTGCCCAACAGGAATGCAGTAAGGATAGTTTGCTTTGCACCAGCTAAGTGTTGAACCAACAAACACTGAACCCCATGTGCTTCTAGCATCCTTACTGAGATAGATGAGATTCCTAGAAACCTTATGTCTAGCAGTAGGTATTACCATATGGCTCACAGTGAAGTGCAAGAATTCAGTAAAGCAGTGATGGAATAATCTGCTCATATGAGAAGCTTTCTCTTAGTGCTTGCGAGAGAATGTTCTTGGTATGAGTTCCTATGAGTTCTGCTAAATAATTTATTTTAGTGGCATCATCTTGGAAAGGCTTCACAAAATACATGAAGTGAAAAATAAGGAAAAAAATCCTTAACAGAAAGATATTACATCTGTAAATGACTGCACCTAGAAAAAAAAGGAGGCTTCCTGAAGGGAAAGTAATGCTTTTAAATGTAACAGAGGAAATGAAGAGAGGTGCTGGGTAAAAGCAATAAACAATAAAGAAGTGTTCTTTTGTCTGTTGTAAGTGTGAAAGAGGAAAAATTCTAAGACAAGAATAGCATAGTGACCACGTCATTATTCTGTGCGTAATACTTAAAAAATTTATATAACCTATGATTAGTTATGAGCATATTTTTAAAGAAAGAAATGAATTTTGATGTGGAGCCTCTGAATAAAGCTGAAGAGTTTGTTCATTCTAATAAGCATTTATATAGAAAGACTGCAAAAGACCATAAGAAGACAATTAGTTAATGATTTAATTCATGGCTCTCTTAAATGACTCTTATTTCACTTGTTTCTTGTGATATAGTTCTCTGCATTTTATCAGACTTGTTATCATTAAAATTCTGGAAACTGTAGATAAAAATGTTTTTGAGTAATTAAATTTTAGTCACAGCATTTTAAAATAACCTCTTACAAGAAACCTTTTTAATTCAAATGTGCTCCAGCTCTTCAATTAGTAAATTACTATGACCAAAAGTACAATAGAAAAAAGTCATCTATTTTTCTGGATCAACTGGAGAATTTGGAAATGGCTTTCTTAACTATTGCACCCATAGCTATTGTTGCATGGTTTATGATTTTTAGCTATCCGGCCCAAATTAATAATAATAGGAAAGTAATAGGATTAATTAGTTACAGTTATAAATTACCTCAGAAAAATGATACCAATGGGGAAAACAAAGCAGGAGAAATTAATTCAGTCACTCTTGTTCTCTTCATGAGCAAAAAACCCAGAAAGGATCACCGTGTAGAACTCTACCCTTCAGAAGAAGGAGGTACTCCAGCAAAGTACTAAGGTTGCTGTCAAATGTCACATAAACCTTAATTAATCTGACATAATCTAACCTTTTAAATTAGACACCTGAGGTAGGAGATTATTTCAGTGTAGGAGTACTCCTACACTTCCCCTGTAGTCAATGAAGAAAGAAAGGCATCACTGAAACATGACTCAGGTTTCAGATAAGATGACTCACTGTGAAGTCATGTATTTCACTTTTTGTTAACTATTAAAGAAGCACCAGTGTTGTAAATTTGTTGTCTGAAAGTAGACGAGAGAAATCCCTTAAGTATCTAGTCAGTCAGTGAAAAGAGCTGAGCCTCTCCACAGGATGATTCCTTCTACCCTGGGAAAGATCTCTAAGACACACTCTGGAAGTGCTTAACTCCCTGCAGTTGTGCTGTGGAGGCCTAGATGATTAGTTCAGGCTCTATTAATACTGTATGTTCAATAGTTAAAGTTAGGTGGGACTCATCTTTTCCTGAGACTAGTTTCTTACCCAAGCACTTCCCTGAGAAAGCTGAAGATAAGGGGAATGAACCTCACATACAATGCAGGAGCTAGAGTGCAATTATTTTGTTGGTTTGAGAGGGCCATTCACAGTGACTGTTGAATTTCTGAGGGTCAAGCATATTCTTTCATTTTTTCAAATATTCAAGTGTGTCTATAATGCCAGAAAAATGAAAGCCTAAAAACTAGGCTATTCAAAATATTCAGGCCTCTATAAATATAGCTACTGTAAGAGACATCCTTAATCACCTCTCTGCTGCTTTAAAGTCTTAATGACCTTTCAAAATGTGGTTCCATGTGGCCAATTAATGCCCTTATACTTTTTTCCTCTACTAATTTCTTTAACTTTGTAGCTTTTGAAGGAAAATTGAGCTATAGCTGAATTATACTGACAGAAATAAATCAGACAGTTGAGAAACAAAATCTCTCATGTTGCAAATTCTAAAATATCTTTTAATAGTTTCTTCACTGAAGGCAATCTTCTTTCCCCTTCTCAGGCAAACAATATACATATCCTCCTAACACAGCACTGTGACAGGTGTAGGGCTTCAGTGTTGTCAGTTATAATCCTTTATATGTCACACCTTCAATCATGCAATGGGCCATGCATTTTAAACAGAAGTCTGTTTTCTAGTCTGTGGCAACAGAGTGCCAGGACATACACTGTACAACCATATGGGTGTCTCTTTGCAGGACATATGTTGTACATCCTTAGGCAGTAAAGCAATTAGCAAGCAACTGTAAAGTAAATGTGATCTCCTCTGAAGAGCTCCAGAGCAGCTTTCAGTTTTTACAATTATATTGCTAATTTATGCCATGAAGAGATTCAGAGTGTCAGAGGCAGGTATAGAGATCATAAATGAAAGCCACACTAAGAGGTAAACACAGGTTTATTTTCAGCAACAATTATAGTATTTTTCATATTAGTAAAGCATTATGAAACGGAAAATGTTGAGAAAAGTAGTAACATTCAAAGGATAACTCAACATATAAAGATACAGTAAATAAAAAAGACCATTTAATATTTTTATGACAAAGCAGAATGCAATCATTATACCATTTTGTTCTTGTTGGCCAAGGTTTATACAGAACATGGGAGAAAACTATTTTTATTTTTCATTTTCTACTGCTGTGGTAAAATCTGCAGTTGAGCCTGCTGATGGTCAGAGCTCAGCAGGGCAGGGCTGCCACTGCTCTGTGCCCAGCTCTGGTCAGCAGTGGCCCTTTGCAGCTGCCTCACGAGCTCACAGACACAGAGAGATCTTCCTGTAGCTGACCCTGGACCAGTCTCTCCAGGAGCCTTGGATCTCCAACTTCTTCCAGCAGCCAACTCTCAACCCTCTGGTCTCTTTAGTGTCCAGCTCTTGGAACTTCCTCTGACTAACAGTGCTGGTGAATAATTATGTGCTATACAAAATTAGCTGCCATTGATTTCCAATCTGACAACTTCAGCTGAATATGCTATTTTCTTTTGCTCGAAAAGTACTTTTTTCACACTACTCATTATTTTTATCCCATTTTATTACAAAATTTTTATGCAATATTTTCTATATAGGCAATATTTTCACCATATTTCATGTACTTTTTTCATGCTTTTAATTACTACTGTTAACTTTCTCTTAATGTTTTCTAGCATGTTGTTGGGAAGCTTGTGATCAAATATTCTTATCATGTAAGCCAACATAGCATCTCACACGCAACTGAGCAGAAAAAAAAAAATCAGAAATGTATCATTTCACCTCGAGAAAAAGCATGGTATGGAAATCAGATCTTTTGAAAAATGAAAATTAAGATTCAGTGACTGATATTACTGCTCAGTGATAAGGTAGATGTTATCCACTGATTTGCTCTGCCTGTTGCAGGGACAGAAAAGGTATTCAGGCCATGAGAAGCCTTTCATACCCAAGAGGTGCAGAGTACAAAAGGTTAATGACAGGAAAGGTGAGTGAAATAGATGCTTCTTTTTTATGTGTTTGAAGCTAAAATACAAAGAACAGACTTGCTAGACTCACTAGCTTTGCTCATTCTGATGCTGGGTTTTTTTTTTGGAAACAACTTTTGTCTTTAAGACCTCTAATTTGTCCTCCTCAACCACAGTATATACACCAAGTGTTGAAAGTCACTCCTAATGTTAGCTACATTGGCAGCAGAACAACACAGATTGGGAACAGTCTTTAACTTTCAGTTAAAATAACTTTTCTTCTACAGATCCTTTTGTACTTGGAGAAAAACCTTCTTTGTTGTGCTCTGAGGCTTTGCTTCCTGTGATGTCCCTGGTGACACAGAATACTGACAAGCTTCCACGTTTTATTGTCTGTGAGTGTGCAATCATGGCATGTGAACGTCCCTGTCAGCAGGTCACACCTCTGGATGCCCAAACACCATGATCAGATGAATGGTACTTGGAAAAATAACCCACTAATAACCCACTAATTGCATTAAGAGAGATCTCACTTAATAAGCTTTGCTTTCTGAAATGTTCATTTCTCTAGACTTTTCAGATGTAGCTTAGAAATAACTTTGTTTCTGACTACATATAATGCATGTCTAACTGCACAACAAAAATACTAACTTCCTCACTATTTTGAGCCATCTTATGCTATTTAAAGAAAATACTTCTGTGTATGGGGAAAAAGTATTTACTCCAAAATTAAAAACATGTTTCCACATGGGTGTTCCAGGGTTCTTCTTGGCTGCCAGTTCTAGAAATATTTTGGCTGAAAATTATGCTGTAGCCTCCATGAGGTTTTTAAATTATTAAAATACTTTAGCATTTTTCCATGTTTTAGTATTTCTTTTTACACACAATTTCTCATTTAATTTCATTTTGCTTTATGGTTTTAATGTAGCTTCTTACAAAGTTTACACTTAAAATAAAAATTTGGAGTGTGAAAAACTTACTACTACAAAACAGTTTTATAGATTTCTCTGCTAGTGAAATGTCTGAAATGCACATGAATTTCAACAGCTAGAAATTAGGCTAAGTGCTCTGAAGAAATCCTGTTTCCAAGAAAGACAACAAGAGATTTACCACTGACTTCAATAAGACCAAGAACTGATTATCTGCGTCCTTCTGTTATAATTCTGAAACACTCCTGTTAAACCAAGATAAGAACTGCAGTTAAGTATGGGAAGTAGAAGTATATTGCATAATATTTATTCAATCTTGTATAATCTTTATTAAATGAGGAATAAAAATTAACCTAAGCACTTGCTTAGATGGTTGCTGACTTCAGTTGGTTTGAAATGGGCAGTATGAAGGAACTGAGACAAAAGAGAGCTAATGGACAAGAGCAGTATTTTCTGTGTGTTTCCTAAAACTGTGTAACACTTGGCTCAGCTTCTTCTTCTTCTTTCATGTTAGTCAGTTCTTGAGCTAAGCAAGGAGTTCCAATGCTTTTTTTCTTCAGAAAAAAAAAATTAAAGATTTCAATATTTAAGATATTTTAATATCGTCTATTAAAAATATTTTCCCATCTCCTCTTCCAGCTACATCTTTGTTCTCTCTTCCTTATCTTTTTCCAGTATTTAGTTCTTATTTTTTTTCTGTCGGTCTAATATCACTCCTTACTCATCAGTCCTGACAGCTGAGGATTTAATGTCATTGTTATTGAAGCTACAGGGAAAATGCATAATTTATATTTATAAGCAAAAACAGTGATCTGTTTTACACTACGTATCCTCTTTCACCTGAAATCTAATTACTTACTTCTGTTCAGCAATTTGATGTCCCTTTGCCTCCTTAGCTGTATCAACAGTGGTTTGCCAGGACAGCTTGTAAAAGCAAAATATGAGTGGATGAAAATAGAATGAGGTATGTTAAATTTCTGTAGGAATAAGATTTAGATGGATACCATGGTTAGTAGATGAGGAGCGTGTTGGTTGGTGGGTTGGGTTGGGTTTCTGTTGTGTGTTTTTGTTTGTTTGTTTTGGGGGTTTTTGTCAGGTTTTGGTTTGGTCTGGTTTTTTTGGGAGGATGTGGGGCAGTAAGACTGATCTCTTTTGAAAACTTTGTCATCCATGATTTTAAGAGTCATCTTGAATTTCAGACTTGGAGTTGTCCTTATCAAAGCCATGCCAAGAATATATATCCTCTATCTGAATCTGGATGGGAATCAGATATAATAAATCTTTTTTAAAATGAGGGGTGGGTTAGCCCTCAGACAGCACTGCAAATCTTGTCCACTGTGATTCTGAATCTCTCAATGGAAAGAGGGGCTGACGAGTTGTGTGGGACTGTAACAAAATAAAACAATGAGGAGCACAAGTTGTATGATAATGACTAAAGCCTCAGGGCACAGGCACCTCATGTTGAACACTGAAAATGTAGTGAAAACTTCAGAGCCTAATTTCTCAGTGTATAAATAATGGTGATTAAATAATAGTTCCTCATATAACTGATGTAAATATTGAAGAACTGCGTTGGATCTTAGGGTGACCAAAAACATGCGAAAACTCAGGACAAAATTCACCATTCTGTTTTCACTGTGTACACACAAAAACAACATAGAGCCTGACAAAAAACACTGATCACATGACAAGCAACATGGGAAAAGAAAAATTCTGTTGGCTTAATACCACTGAGTACTGAAATAAGTGGAATCCTGAGGAGAATGTCTTTGCTTTTGTTATCACAATGTTTTGTTATCACAGTCTTTAAAGACTGAAGAAACACCAGCACTGGAGTTTTTGCCTGTGCTTCAAACAAACAAACAAACAAAACTCTGATGATTCAGAATTTACTGATTGCAAGTATATTTTTTCTTCCAGCTGTTAACCTCTATGCTGGGGATCTATAGTTCATGGGTTCCACTTCGGATTTCTGGGCTGGATAGAATATCAGAATATTGCATTCAATTTACTACAGAGTGTTGAACATTTTGTTCTACCTTCTGCTGGCTACTGGCAGTGATTTTTTCTGTTCAGAAAAGCTTCTCTTTAAATTAACACTTCTGTAAAATAATATTGGCCCAATGAGAGAATTTCATAATACAAGGTACCAGCATGTTTAAATACATAAACCCCACAGTAGGATAGAGAAAACACAACAACTCAGCAAGCCCCTGTAAGGGCAGCAGTTACTGCAATGAGAGAAGGATCGAGGTGAAGACTGACATATAAATTCACCATTTACTAGCTTGTGGTAATTATTTAGTGCAGCTGAGGCTGTGAAATGGGAGTGAAAGAGATGGTAAAATGAAGATTCCAGGCTAAAATAACCCAGGATTCTTAGCAGTTTGAAAATAGTTTCTCAGTTCTGTCTTATTCTTGTTTGAATAATCTACATCCTGATCAAAAGAATTACTTGTTTCGTAGATGCTAAAAAATTAGTTCTGGGAAAGTGGGCATTCACAGAGATGGTTAAAAATGGTATTAAGAAGCAAATATTTTACAGGGTTTAATTTGCTGTATATACACAGTAAAAAATGTCTTGTATTTCATGCAACTTTCTTCCTGCTTCAAATGTAGATGTTAAGTTCTTTTCATTCCTCAGCATGGTGTTGAATGGTGAGCTAAGAATCCCTCTGATGTGGCAAAAAGTTTGCTGCAGTTACAACAGGAATTTCTTTGCAAACAAGCTCTATGGTTAAGCTGCACTTGGTTTCAATTGTAAAGGTTTATACTCTTATCAAAAGAAAATGGAAGTATTTCTGTCCAAGTTGTTGAACTCCTCTTCTGTACTTCTGGACTTTGTACATGAAGTTATGTATATTTATGATTCTGTGGATGTTCATGGGAGAGCCAAAAGGAGAGCCTCTTACTCGGAATTGAATTAGTATTCTGCCTCAGTACCAGGCCCACTGGGCTGGTGGAAGTGATATATTTCAGATGAGACACATTGTTTTGCATAACTAAATTCTGGTGAGGAGTACCCCTATTATCAGAACACTGGAGTATTTCAAATGATGAGTGAAATTATACCATGATCACATTATCTGAAGACTGGAATATTTCAAATGATGAGTGAAATTAATCCATGATCTCTAATCCTACATGAGTGGAATCAGATTTGTCTATATTTTCAGAAACAAACAAACAAACAAAAAACCCCAAACAAAAAACAGAAGTAGAATATCTGTAGATTTCCACAAAAGTATTCATATTCATTAGAGTTATACGAGTCTATACAATAACTTAGCCTTTGAAACATGAAGTGTGTTTGAACCCTCCCTTCTCACCCAAAAAAATCCTCAAACCCAACAAACAAACAAAATAAGACACCCAAACCTAAATAAAAGTTGCTGTCTCAAGTGGATGAAATAATATTCATTGTTTTATCCTACACTGCCAAAACTACCTGTCATTCTCTTTGGCAAAATCGAATATTCTTCAGGTACACATGCAAGTTACCCTTAGAAGTTAACATATAGAAATAGGCAGGCAATGTTGTTCAGTCAAGAAGCTTAAGAGTTTTTTCAAATTACCTTTTTCAATGTATCATGAAAAATTTCTATCTGTTTTTTGGGGAGATTTTTCTACACAGTGAATTGTGGTTTCACAATCATTTCAGTCCTTTTTCTTATATCCCAAATTCTTATGTGCACCTAACTGCTTTCATACCTGTGCTAATCTTTATGTACTAGCATAGATAACTTGTTCTTTTTTTCAAGTATATCTAGCAAAAATTCAGTTTCACGTCACTCTCACTGGAACCCCAGTCCTTTCTGTGTTCTTTAGTTTATTGATATAAATAATTTGCCCTTAATTAAGAATTATAAACTATAATAAGGCCTGATATCTCTGCTTTCATTTCATGTTTTAGGTGCTTATTAATAAGTTTGGATCAGAAAGCATTGTTCTCATTCATTCCTACATCCTTGGAATACAGATCAAAATTATGCCATTTTCTTAGAGGGATTTCAAGCCTTTTTCTCTTGAAGGAAACAGTTCAATCCCAGTTCAGTCCATTTCATAAACTACCTTCCTGACTATACCAAATGATCTTATGCAGTTGGTTTTGTTTCTCTTCATTTAAATATTAGAAAATTGATAAATCAATCTAATATTATATTCTTTGACCATTTTTTTTTCTAGAAGTACTTTGTAAAATTGCAAACAATTCTAAACCAGCCAAATAGCCGCTTGGTGGTTGAGGAATTGTTTCACAGTTAAATTTGCTCCAGTGGTATTCAGGAATATTTCTTTCTTCAGAATAGTAGTTTAAAACTGTACTAGAAACACACAGTTTTCAGGGGCAATCTTTCTCATAATTCTGAAGAACTTTATACATTTCAGACTAACACTCTAGGGGACTGTAAAAGCTCTCACCTATAACATGGTAAAAGTTCACTTCTTTACCTACTTCTCCCAGGTATCCAAAGGTCCTGCTTATAGATTCCTCAGGAATCTGGAGACTGGATTTACATGACTAATTAATCTTGCCTTCATTGCTTATACCAAAACTGGAGCAGATATTTCACATGAAAATTTGGATCAGTGTGAAATCTTTGCTTCTGATTTTTCGGATTCCTGATTACTTTCATGCTGTGCTTTTAGAGAGCAGAGCAAAGTGCCAGGTCCACAAAAACAATGGGAGGGAGAGAGGCAAAAATATTTTGGAGAGAACACTGAGTCACCAACATGAGCAGGAATATATTTCATGTTCCTCTTAGATAATTGTTCTTCAAGGGTTACAAAATCATGGAGTCCCAGAATATTCTGAGTTTAAAGGCACCCATAAGGATCACCAAAGATCAACTCCTGACCCTGCAAAGGACCCCAAGAATCATGTGCTCAAGAGAGTTGTCCAAACACTTCTTTGACAGGTTTGCTGCTGACCACACAGCCCTGGGGAGCCTGTTCCACTGCCCAACCACCCTGTGGGTGAAAACCCCTCTAATAAGTAACCTAAACCTCTCCTGACACAGTTTCAGGCCGTTCCCTCAGGTCCTGTCACTCCTCACCACAGAGAAGTTATCAGTGCCTGCCCCTCCTCTTCCCTCATGAGGAAGAAGTGACTGCAATGAGGTCTCCCCTCAGTCTCCTCTTGCCCAGGCTGAACAGACCAAGTGACATCAGCTGCTCCTCACGTGGCTTCCCCTCTAGACCCTTCATCATCCTCATTGCTGTCCTTTGGATGCTTTCTAATAGTTTAATATCTTTTATTGTGGTGCCCAAAACTGCCCCAGTGCTCGAGGTGAGGCTGTCCCAGCTCAGAGCAGAGCAGGACAATCCCCTGCCTGGCCTGGCTGGCCATGCTGTGTCTGATGTCCCCCAGGACAGGGCTGGCCCTCCTGGCTGCCAGGGCACTGCTGGCTCATGTTCAACTTTCCATTGACCAGGACCCCCAGGTCCTTTCCTGGCACTGCTTTCCAGCATCTCATTCCCCACCTGAACCTACATCCAGGACTGCCCCATCCCAGGTGCAGAATGCAGCACTTACCCTTTGTAAACAGTTCAGGTTGTGACTAAGGAGTCAGAATTTGTTTCTGAATAGAATACACCCAGATGAAAATACCTACCAGCTTTTATTGCTATATATTATTTGTCTAGAAAATTTCTTTTAAGTTATCTATGGAAAGAATTTTTTTTCCAGGAAAAGTATGTCCTCACAAAATCAATTTCAAGCAATAAGTAGAAAACAAAAGTTCAGCAATGTTCTCTCTAGCACTGATACAATTTCAATCCTAATCAGATATAATTTAAGTACATTATGCCATCTTTGTAGCGATAAAGAAACAAAACAAAAGATGCATACATAATGAAAATATCATGTTCTAGTAAGTTTCATATGGTTAGACAAAATCAGGTTATAACAGCTTCTTCAAGGATTGCCAGAAAAGTCTGAGAGAACTCAGTACTCAACTGAGACATTTTACAAGCCTCCCTTTCTCCAAAATGAACCCACTCCCAAAACCAAACCTTTGCCTCTGAAATGTCAGTGGACATTGGATCATGGTGCAAGTTTTGGTTTTATTTTTTGTTTGGTTGAAGTCTTTTTGTTTGAGGGTGGTGTTTGTTTTTGGTTTTTTTTTGGGTTTTTTGTTTGTTTGTTTGTTTGTTTGTTTTCTTTGTGGGTTGTTTGTTTGTTTGTTTGTTTGTTTTTGTTTGTTTTTTAGTTCAGTTCAGTCTTCAGAGAGGCCAGAAAGAAGAGCAGATCTGCTTTCCTTGGTAGGGCCAACAGAAGGGTTATTGGTGAATTGGCTGATTTTCCCTTACAGAAAGGCAAAAAGGAATGACACAAAATTTGTCCATGCTGGTTAACAACATTTCCCCCCCCCTTTTTTTTTTGAACAGAAACATTAATTTAAACCTAAAATTGAAGAAAAATATCCTTTGTATTATTAATATACCCATCCATTTGATTGTTATACATCCTGAAAGGGAAGAAAAAAACCTTTAGTTAACCATGTGGTGAACCTGGAGAAACCCTTTTTAATTACCTTGGGGGAGCTATGTTTCTACAAAAGTCTGAGAAGAAGCTGAGAAAGACTTGGAAAGGTGATTATGAAAAGATTAAAAAAACCCCTCAAACCAAAACAGACCACAACACACCCAAACAAACAGTAGCAGCTTATTCCCTTGTGCCAGGAATAAGTATTCTACCTCTGCTGCTAGATGACAGTGAAAACAAGTTGTGAGTTGCATTGGGGGAATAGGCCAAAGTTAATCTCAAGAGGAAAAGCCATTTTATCCTCAGATTCAGTTACAACAGAGGAAGCCTGACAAAATGAATGCTGTGAGAAAGGATATGTAGTCTGTTTATAACTGTATCAGGGTGGCAATCCCCAGGGAAGGAAAGCAGCAATTTAATTTAAAGTCTAGACATTAACACTGAAACAAATGAGGATAAAGTAGCATGACAGTGTTTGCTGTGAAAATTAGGTTTCTCTTTGCAAAAAGCCAAAATGAAGCCAAACCCAAATAATTTAAAGACTGAGTTTTCCTGGTTACTTTCTACAGTAAGAGACTAGATCCTCCACCCTGCAAGGATGTTATTTGCCCAGCACAAATTACCAGTCTTCCTGCAGAAATATCAGCTGCAGTGGTCTGTCTCATGCAAAATGTCAGGCTCAAAAATTTGAATAATCCCTTTTACACTAAAGTATAACGAAGTTTAAGAATTTGCACACACTTAACTGGGATTTGGATTTTCAAATACAAATTCCTCTTAAATTATTACAGCTAATTTTTTAGTTGAAAGAATAGTTTGTAGTGAAAGTTTTTAAACTGCATGAGGTGGATGAGGTCCCCTGTGTCATCACATGCAAGGTAAGTAATATATTGTGTTCATTAATCTATGTCATAGGAGTATTGAACATACAACAGCTATCACATTTTCTACATTTGATGACACCTGAGAGGTCACTGCTAAGGGTTAAAGATTTTACTAGCATAAATTATGAGACTTACTGCTAGTTGAAGATACACCACAATAAATAAGCACTTTTAAATCTGGGTTTCAGGTAAATACTGAAATTAACTAATTTATTTATGGCATAAGAACTTGGGGAAAAGATTTGCAATGTTTTCTGTTGGTTTTCTCTGCAGAAGCATTTCTTCCATTCTCCCTTTAAGTATCAGTACCCATTTTTAAAAACTCCCAAATATTATCTGGAAATTTATCTTCTTAATAGAGGGAGATTCATCCATTTATGTAGTGATAGTCAGATGCTGGTTAGGCAGCCTTTCATATAATCTCTTCATTTTCTAAACAAATTTAGCCTAGATATCTTGAAATAATGACATAGTGCCATGTGAAATCTAAGCACAAGTGAAACAAACAGAACCTGAAAAAAGAAGTGTGCCTAGTCCAATTCTTGTGATATGACTGTCTTCACCCGGCCCCAACACTTCCATTTCTTCCCTTCCCAGATTTTTCTAGACCTAGCCATGAGGTATTTTAAGTGTTTCTTCTAAAGGAGTAAATTCCAAAGACAGACTTGCTATACAACAGACCTACACAGAGTACTTGAAATTCTACTTATTTGAGAAATTAATACATCCATATTATCCCATTAGAATGTTAGTGGAGGGATTCAAGGTTTTCATTTTCAGCTCCTAAAGCCCAGGAAATTTTTCAAATAAATTTCCAATCGTGCCTTTATGGTAAAGCATTGTGAGACTCTAGAGAGCTCCACAGGAGCCTAAAGGTTTCACATGTGTGAAATCCATGATCTTAAAAATTTGATAGTGTCCCTTTGATATTGGATAAACCTTTGGTCTCTCAGCTTTAGATTAAGGATACATTTCTGAAATATTTACTACCAGTTGTAATGTTTATTATGGCTGTTGTTTCAGGGAAGTCATGAAGTTTGATCCTTAACTGCTTTAGAGAAGTTGTACAAACACATACATGGTCCTGTACCTTCCCTCTGCCAGCTCGAGTTTGCTTTAATCTGCTATTTAATTAGGAGACATTTTGGTTCTAAACTTGGCTAGATAACAACTAGAGAAGGTTGTTAGCAACCAAATAAAATCTCATGAGCTAAAATATTGTGTAGGTACACTTAAAATATCCAAGCTGCTCTTTGGGCTGTAGTCCACTGTGAAATACCAACACATTTAATGCTTGAAAAATACAAGCTCAAATTCATCCAAGGAGAGTGTAAAAAATTTAAAAAAAAGGTAAAATGTTTGGAAGCAATAAAAGCAAAATATTATTTAAATGATATTTAACACCTACTCCTCTGTGCCTGTTTTAATAGATTCTTACAGAAAAGTGTGGAGGTTTTCTTCACGTTTATTCAGCAAAGCAACACACAGTTTCCCTGTTCTTTTGCTGTAAGTTCAAGTTTTTGTTCTCACTGTATATGATTACTTTTCTCCAGCCTCCTTTTTCTTTCCTACATTATTTTTGTATTCTACTCTTGACTTTTCTTGCACCTATCATAGCATAGTCTTCCTCTTCTGTTCTTATTTTAGTGCTAGCATCATCTCTGCATTTCTTGTTCCTGAAGATCTCCACTTGCTTCCAGGTAAATAACTAATGGACTTCACATTAGCTTGATAGATAAAATTATCTATTTGTCAGTTTTTAAAAACTTATATGTTTTTCCCTATGCCTTTCATACATCATATCTACCTAAAACAAAAAGCCTGAGGCTTTTATATGAGAGCATATTTTTGTTGTACCACTTCACTTCCAAGCACAATTCTGACTGGAAGCATTAGATGATCCTGGATTATAAATAAGTGATAATAAATAATAAACAACTAATACACAGAGCCAGATGTCTGTTTCAACAATTATTAATACTGCTACTTCTTTTATGCTCATGAAAATTCATAGGTAAAAAGAATCTAAAAAGACAATTATCTAATGTCCTCACTCTAAATACACTGCATCTATAATCTCACTAAATACAGTGCATCTGGATAATTCCTATTTAGTATATGTTTAATCTGTTTTAAAATTTTCAGTTAAAAAATTGGCTTTGCGACAATGAAAAAAATACCATTATCATATTTTGGTTTACAGACTGTTCTTCACTACCTGCAGTTTTCCTGATTCATAAATCTTCCTTCCTGAAAATTAAGCCCTTTATTGGTTGGGAATATTAACTGAACATTGTGCTGCTTACAGAAACCTTTTAATTTGGGAAAGTATTATCATGTCTTTCCTTTGCCTCAATTATTTATTTGGGGTGCAGTGTTCTGCTTATTTGTTTGTTTGTTTTAAAATAGGGAACTTCACTTTTTTTTCAAACTTCTTTTCATAGTTCATGTTTGCCTAAATTTATAGTATTTTTTTTTCCTTGAAGTGTTTCTGGTTTATTTACAGCATATTTTAAGAATGATGTCCGAAACAAAATACTTTATTCTACTCATAAAAGCTGACAGAAGCTTATATTCAATTTTAGTAATCAATAAGAGTTAAGAATGCTTACCTTCCTTATGCAATATATACCTCATCAGAATGATATCTGCCTTTCTGTAAAGGAATCTCCTTGATCATAAATTTCAGATGATACATTTTGATCTTCATATCCTTCTCAGGAGTGCTGCTGCCCAGATGGTCATTTTGCATTTATGCATTTGAAATTCTTTTCTGAATGTAATGTCATGTTCATGTCTTCCTTAAGATTTACTAATTACATGTGTTTTCTCCAGTTAATCAGAATGATTTTAAATTGTCATTCTGCTTTGCAAGCTCCTTGCATCTCTCTCCATTCTGGCATCATCTGTTAATAGTTACACTTAATTTTCAATCACTAATGGGATCATTCAGTGGCAGAAGAGTCTTAACAGCTTTTTAAAAGAGTTTGCTTTCTTTAGACTCTCAGATTGACCATCAACCATTCCCTGGATATAGGCTTTGGATTTTTTATATTCAGTTAAGTGTCCACGTTCCAGCAATTAGATTTTGACTATATTTAAGTAGATTGCTTAGGAGAATGTTAATGTGCATGGTGGCAAATGACCTGCTAATATCACCATCTATCATACTTTTCCCTTACCCAGAAGCTAGTTACCGTGTCAAAGAAGGAAAACAGATTAGTTTATATTGTTTTTTCTTGATAAACCTCTGTTGGCCATTCTTCTCTCACCTTATTGACCTCCAGTTATTTACAGATTGATGAGTCATTTGGTTCAGCATCTTTCAGGCATGCTGGCCGTGTGATGTTCACAGAGCTGATTATGTTCATCGAGCTCAGTCAGATGTGTCTGTGCAGCACAGAGCTTTGTGCACAGCCATGGTCACTGTTACCAACCTCAGATGGGAGTTGCAGCTTTTTCTTTTTTGATGTTCTGGATCCTGTTCTGAAGATGTTACCTATTATTATTGACTTTGATCTCCCTATGCTAATAGTTCTGGTGTTCTTAGCTTTTTGAGTATCCCTTTAGATTACCCTTCAAAGAGTGGAATGTTGTACAAAAAATCCAGAGAAGAGAAAACTGTTTTTAGCTTCTGAAGTGGCTGGAGCAATATTTTTGCTCTTCTACTGACGAATGTTTTTAACTGTTTTTCTTTTAATATATCATGTTTTAAATTTTTTGCCCAGCTTCTTCCTCTGTGGGAATATTTTCCCTCAAAACTTTGGAAATGGTTGACAGTTAATTCTACGGGCACAGGGCACTCTGCAGGTTCATATTCCAGCAATGATACCAGAGTATGTCTGACAGGCCTCGTCTTCACACAAATCCAGACATTGGGAGCTCTCCCATGGAAGTGTTTAGATCACAAAGAGAGAGTTTCAATATGCTGGCAGGCAAGACACTGAGGAAAATCAATCTGAATGACTGAAAGGTATGCTTCAAAGGTGGGCATGTTGAAAATCAATGAACCCCCGCCCACAAAAGGAATAAAAAATGATCTTGCTTATACTTAGAATGCTTCTCTTTGAAAACAAAGTATATTAAATTAAGACCTATTCAGATTTTGAGTCAGGTCTGCATAAAGTAGTTCAGCAATATTTAATGCTCTAAGAATTGATTTAGATTTTCTGAGAATTACAATATTAAAATGATTTACTGTTTCTTGTCTTTCTGTCTTCTGCAGCACCAAGCACATTGCTGGTACTTGAAACAAATAATGGAAAGTACAGAATGGTTAATATTTCCATCTTCTGATATTTGTCTGCCTCCAGTTATATTTTTAAAGGATCTTAGTAGAGGCGTAAAAGCAATATGTTAGAATAAGGGTTTTTTTTCTTTTCTATTGCTTGCTAAAAACTTGCAAATTCCTTTTGAAATACTTTGTAAAGACTTAAAACAACCAAATGGGAGAAAAGAGTGAAAAGCATTTATAGACAGAAGCTGATGCACTCCCCTTACACTCATTGAATTCTCTTTCCCGCATCAGTGTAAAAACTGGAGTATTTTAGCATCTCTGTAAGAGCAAAGATGCCATTATCAGCTTTGAAAACAGTGTAACCACCATATTTACTGAGCGTTGTCTAAACAAATGGATCAAAAACTATAAAGCTTTTGTGGGCATGTGCATTTTTAACCATTTTCCTTTGGGCTCACAGTCTACAGTAAGAGAAGTCAGGAGTGACTTTGTTGGCTTCCACTTCGGCAGATTAACTGAGCTCTGGAGTAGCATTTCTGAGAAGAGAATTTGTCCTCTTGGTAACGGGCAGAAAGGCACAGTAAGTAAGCCTCTTGCGGGGATTGAGCAGCCGAGACCCCAGGGAGGAAGGGACTCAGCTGGACCCAGCCATATGGAAGAAACTATAGACTCCCTTGAGCATTTCCAAACTACACCTTGCTGAAGGCTTAGTCTTCCCTGCTGGGGTTCGCCATCTAATGAAAGACAAATCACTTTCACCTATTACTGGAGTCTCAAGAGCTGTTATAAATTGCATGGAACTGAATTCACAAGCAAGGAAGAACAAAATCAGTTAAAAGGTTGAGATGCACGTAGTATTTTCCTCAGATTGCGGAAGATGCGCTGACAATAGACAACACATTGGGAAAATTTATTACAAAGATTGTGTGTATTAAGGATTTTTTTTTTTTTTAAATGGAAGATATTTTGTTAAGGAGCAGTGTTAACGTTGCTACTCGACCTATTTTAATGCATGGAATAACACTTGCATCTTTTATTTTATTTTCGAAAATAACCTATGAGAGATTCTGGTGAGTTTCACACTAAATCTGGAACCAAAGACCATGCCACTACAATCCTTGTCCTCCTTCCCAGATAAGACCCTCGGTGAGACTCCCAAGGCATCTCCCAAGTGCAGCCAGCGGCGTTTCAGCCCCCTCCCTCTCCAACTAAAGCCCACAAGAGCACCGCGGAGCTCCCGCGGTGGAGCCCTGGTGGAGCGCCTGACACGCGCAGGCCAGGCTGCGTGACAAACTCCGCGCAGTAACTCCCCGCTCCGTGCGGAGGGGACTGGAGAGGGGAGCGGAGAGAGCAGAGGGGAGAGGAGAGGGCAGAGGGGAGAGGAGAGGGCAGAGGGGAGAGGAGAGGGCAGAG
>VXBR01008888.1:250220-279674 GCA_013400215.1 Cisticola juncidis | reverse complement strand
GTTTGTTGTTTTTTTTTTTTTTTTTTTTTTTTTTTTTCTGTAGCTAGCTACGTTGGGAATGAGCTATAATTTTAGAATAGCTTCCATGTAATACCACTTCCCAAATATTTATCATTTATCTCATGAATTGCCAAGTGTGTCTTATCTGTGTGTGATTGGAATTGAAAGATGTTTGTATCTTAACTCCAAAAAGTTATGAAAAAGATGCATATACTCTAGAAGAAAAAGTAGTATAGAAGTATGATCAGAAATGCTAGGGCCTCAATACAGGTTTCTGTTGCTCCTGAACTTGCTTTGTATTCTGCAGTCAGTATAGCTTCCTGTGCAGCAAGTGGAGAGCTTAGTTCTGGTAAAATCTTATTTCCCATCACTTACTCCAGCAGTGTTAATGCTTGTTTGAAACCTAATGTTGGTAGTTAAGCCCTATGACACCTTTTTAGCTATTCTGGGAAATCTGAAAATTGCTTGAAGTGATGAAAATTGTCTCTTTTTTCAGTCACTTTGTTTTTGTAACAGTTAAATAAGAGTTCGAGCATATATATAGATATGCCTATAGGTACTAAGTTTTTTATGGTTTTCTAAATGCAGTTATAACCCTATTCCTAGAGTCTTGGGCTCTTCTATTGGTAAAGATTGCAGGTAAAGATGAGCTTTGTAATGGCAGGCAGAACTGACTTTCCAAAACTCTCTTGCTACAAAGTTTCAAACTACTGTTTTCAACGTAAATAGTATTTCAGCTGCTTGGAAATCAGGAACTCACATGGTGTTAGTTGTAAAAATGGTTTGTTGCATTCATTTATGTCTCCTAACTTCTGAAAATGCTGTGCGCATGAAAACAAAACAATTTAAAAATAGTTTTTGACTGTTTTAATTTTGCTGCTTACAAATTATTCTTCTCAGGGATCTTAATGGAAATAACATCACGAGAATCACGAAGACCGACTTTGCTGGTCTAAGGCACCTTCGAGTTCTGTAAGTTTTCTCTTTCTCTCATTGATAACTTTTAGGAGTGATGCTACAGCTTGTAGTTACATTTCAGTTCGCTAGCTGGATGGGTTATCAGCTTTAGCTACTGTATTATGTATTACAGTATCTGAACATAAAACTGCTCTGCCACGTGTTATAAACTGTTATGCCCAAGTTAGAAATTCCCTTAAATAAAATTTGTCTAATTTTTTTTTAATCTCCCCTTAAGATTATGAGAACTTGAAGAGTCAATTAGCACATAGCTTACAAGTAAGAGTTGCTAAAACTGGTTGAATAACCATTGGAGTTACTTCAGTTTAAGGCTGAAGTTTAAGGCTGAAATTTATAGTTCACACTGAAAATGGGTACTCTCAACCAGAACTATAAGTGATTATAGTTGATTAAGAAAAGAGTTATTCCTTTACTGAATGTAAAAGCAAGTCCCAGGTGATTATTATCACTCTTCTATAGTTTCTAGACAAAAAGAAAACAGTTTACTACTGAAGTTGAGGAAGAAATTGTTTGGTCGGTTTGGGTGGGTGTTTGTTCAGTTTTTAAAATTTGTTTTAAAAAAACATTCAAGCATTTTTGAGGTTTTAAAATTTGATAGCAGTTTGTGGGGGTTTTTTTGTGGGTTTTATTTGGTTTTTATTGCTTTGGTTTTGGTTAGGTTTTTTTGTTGCTTTCTGAAGGAAATATCTAACTACTTAGCTTATTTGTTACGGCTAGTTGAGTTTGAGCAAGTTGTCTTGTAAAATCCTTCTCCTTTTCTCTCTGCAGTAGTAGTAATTTTTAATTTTCTTACAAAACAGAGATACTCTTATGGCTATGGTCTGTGCAGTCTTTCTCTGATGTTTCTCCCAACACCACAATTCAGAGTTTTAGTTTTGTTGCTCTCATGTGATGCCAGTATCACCTCCGTGCTGTTCAACTGGAGCCTTCCAACTTGCCGAGGGGCAGTGATGTGTGCATGTGTGCACGCAGCCCGTAGGCATAAGTGTAGCTTTTTAACTCTTTAAGTAAATGAGTAAATGTAATATCAATTCCTGTTCCTTTTACCAAGGCTTATTTTCCTTCTTTTGGGTATATGAGTCCATGTAAATTGTTGGTGACAGGATACAGAAGGTTAAAGTGGATGTCAATCTGGAATAGCTGTTGCATTGTTTTAAAGAATATGTGTCTGCCTTTAAATGACCATTGTTAATGCAACAAGTTATCTCAGAGATATTAAAACTTATGTATAAAAATTTCTGTATTTCAGTCAGCTCATGGAGAACAAGATTAGTACTATTGAGAGAGGAGCATTCCAGGATTTAAAAGAACTGGAGAGGCTGTAAGTATTTTTAATTCTAAAAGTATCAACTTCGGGGGGTCAAGTTAGTTGTGTGTCAAGGTACTCGGCTTCAGATTTTTAATTTCTTTTTTTTTTTTTTTTTTTGAGACTTCTAGCTTCACTTAGAGAGAAGAGAAGTAAGAAATTTTCAAGTGGTATTTTAGGGACTTGGCTGCATTCAAGAGCAGCCCGGACTCAAAGTGCAAACTGCAATTGCCCCGTAGGAAATAGTTTGAATACTATAAAATATTTTCACTTTAATCTTGAATACAAAAGGACTTTTGAGAACTCCAATGCACCAGAAGAAGCCTATTCTGACCTGTAGTGTTAGATGTTTTATACAGTGCTTTACTGGCGGTAACTACTGGCTATAGAATGTTTTCTTGCTACATAGCAGTGATTCAACTCTACTCCAGTTTTTATATGATGAAAGCTTTTACAAAGGCTTAGGAAAATTATGAACTGATACTTTTCAAAAATAATTTGAATTCAGATTAAAAAAAAAATGAGTACTGTGGGGAGAGGTGGAGTAGAGATGAGAGGACCTTATCTAGTGAAGTATAAACACCTGCTTGGTCACAGTGAGACCTAGAAAATCAGTAATTCCCACACTAGTGTGCAGTATGTGCCTTCTTATTTTGTTACACTTCAAAAGAAAGTATTTTAAAAATACATTGTGCAGCTTGGGACATCTGACTTGTTGAAAGTAGGATGCTGCTTGTTGGATGTAGTGTGGAGTCTGGAAAGTATTAATATATGTATTTCTGTCTTCATTATTGAGGATTGTGGTTGTTGCATTTTCCTTATATTACCTTTTCTTTAAGCATGTCTGAGATTTTGTTTAGTGTTTGATTTGCTGCTTCTTTAACTTCGTAAAAATTTCTAATTTAGTCCATTGAAAAGCAGCACTAGCCTGAACATAGTTTGTCTTATTATAGCTGCTTTGTATCCACAGCTCCTGGCTGTGTGTTTAAAACAAAATCCTCCACGAGCCATTATGGTTTGTTTGGTCATTTAGACAAAGCTGTTCAAGAGACTTAGTAACCACCAGTGTAATTATGATATTTCTTTAATAGTTGAAATATTACGGACTTGAGATAATTACCTCATTTTTCAAATAAGCCAAAGTAACTTTTTGACCTAAAAAATGAGTGTTATTATACAATGCAACTTTTTAAAAAATAAATTTTAATGAGATCAATTTCTCTTTGGAAAAAAACCTGGCTGTGCATTTCTAAGTTGTATTAAAACTCTTAATGCTTTTTTACAATGTGTTTTCAACTTTGTACAAAATACAAGGATTTAAAACAAGTTTTCCTGCTGGGGGACGTATTGAAATAATATATACACATTCCTAAATTTGGTTTTTGTTGTCTAGATAAAAAAATTAAACAGCAGTGTAGTTCATATTGGCAAAAGTAAATAAGCATATGAAACAGGAAAAAACATTAAAAGATCCACACTTTAACTGTGAATGTGGTTTGACAGTGAGATACCAAATGCTTAGAAAGTTTTAAGAGTCTTATTTCTTAATTCTTTCAAAGTATGTGATATATTAACACATTTCAAAAACTTCAAGGCTTTTACTGTTTATTATTTCTGAAGTATAGACTTGTTTTACCAGAGAAAAATGAACTTTAGTAGTTAAAACTTACTTGCTTGATGTGTTTCTATTTTGCCATTACATTGTTTCATTTTTTTTCTCTCGATTCTCCCTTGATAATTGGAAAACAATGGATATTTTCCATTTATATAAGATACTAGTTCTGAAGAGAAATTGTGATACTTTTGGCTACTTCGTGGGTTATGCTTGTTCACCCTTCAACAGGCAAACTCTGCTATCTGAAAATTTAGTTATTTAGACCTTTGAAGTTAGATAGTTTTGTCCTCAGAGTTAATTTACATCTGCTCCAAAACTTGTCAGTTTCTTTAATTTTCTGGAATTCAGTTCGTGTTAGGTGTGTGGGTGACTTGTAATTTGAATATATATGCAGGATGTCTTTAAACTGCCCCAGCTGTTGGCTAAGAGCAAATATTTCATATTTGTGGGGAAAAGCTGAGATAATTCTTCTTGTTTACAACTGCCAAGTCCATCTGATGAAAGCACATTGTTATCTGACAGCCAATTCATCTCCTTGGGATTTTGAAATCCAAAATGATTTCTCAGGAAACCTGTGGCTACTTCATTCAAGGGTTTTCTTTTATACATTAAATAGCAAGCACTTAAAATGTTTTTAATTTTTTTCAATGTGTGAGTGTAGGGTATCACATTTTCACTCCAAGTGTAATGTGCCAAGCTGCTGTTAAAGAATACCTGACAACCAAGCTGCTGTTAAAGAACACCTGACAAAGACCTTTTAGCATGCAAGCAGAGGGTATAGGAGAACTTCACTGCAACTCAGATGAACTTGGTTTGATCTATAAGACTGTTTACATGTAATACTGCTTATGTTGAAATGTCTTGTGCTAATGTATACAGGCTGAATTTTCAAAGATATTTCCTGTTCTTCAGTACTCTTTAATGTGAACAACAGGCTTTCACAGTAGTTTCTCTTTGAGAAAAGAAATGCCCATCCCTCTAAGTGAAGTGCTGTGGGTTTGTTTGTTTGGGTGGTGGTTTTTTGTTTCTTGGGGATTGTTTGTTTGTTTTTAACTGGAGTTTCAGTTTAGAAGTTTTTTTAGACCAGTAATGCTGATTTCCAATGAAGTGTTTGTTTGGTTAATGAGTTACTTGTGAATACTCAATTATAGGTCTGATAATTCCAAGTTCTGGATCACCTCAGCTCCCTGTAATGGAGGGGAGGACCTGAAATGTTTTGTAAAATTAATCTCAGAGAGCAGAAACTTTTGAACTCTTCAGAAGAGATCTGCTTAAGAACGATTTTTATTAAATCCATAGAAATCTCTCGGGTGGTTTCTACTCTAGCTTAATAAAATAACAACATTTCTCTGGTATGCTATGTAGGTTAGTATGTACACAAAACTATTTACACCTAATATGCTCCACAGTGAGAATTTGTCACACAAGTGCAGTGGAACCCAAGGCCACAGTAAATACTGCTGTAACAAGTGATTATTATACAGCAGCCTGAATTAAAAAAAAGTTTTCAGTTTGCAATAATTTATTGTGTAGCTATGCCTGGTACTTAAAAAAAACAGGAGGGAAGAGCAAGGTGGAAATTAGCAACTTAGTAAGTTTTAGGTTTGTAGAAACTTTAGTAGCTGGAGAGAAACCCTGGTGAAGTTGATACAGCTGTAAGCCTTTTAGGCAGATACTTTGTGAGAAATCTTCAGGTCAAACAAATGGTTCCACACTGCAGTGTTCACTCAGTTCCAATCTCTGACAGTCTTGAAGGCTCTTAAGGGTTGAGCTCTTAAGGCTCCAGTCCAAGCCAGTTTTGTACAACACTGCCTGGGCTGCCAAGCCTCTCGTAAATATGGTTTTCTTCACAGATGCTGAAGAATGGCATGGTCTGTTTTGTTCTGTAGATGCTCTGTCTGCTGAAACAACCCCTTTTGATTGAAAAATGGGCTGCATGCATTGAAGTTCAGTTGGGACAGCTTGTGCCTTTGAGTACCTCCTGAAGCAGTGCTAAAAACTCTTGGACTAATTTACAGTCTTGACATCTGGAATAATTACAGTATTTAACATCTGCAAGACTTTCCTAATTATCTGGTAACTTATATGAGCCTGTGTGCTTGAGTGGGGCCTCTGAGGAGTATAGAGCTGTTCAGTTTATGGCAAGTCCCAGAGAGAAAGGATTGGATGTGGCCTCTTAGATTTTTGTAAACCACTTACAGAGACCACAGTCATGTGTCAGCAGTGGTTTTCAATATATTTCATGGCAGGAAGACAAAAAGGGTCAGGACATGGAGGATTTTTACAACACTTATGGATTTCCAGAGACCACTGCTTATTGTGGGGGACAAAACCTTTTGAAACAATTCCTGATGAGAATGTGAAATTAAACACTTGTTTCTTCTTTCTTCATAAAACTGTCATCTTGGGTGTGATGTTTATAATAGTTTGAAATAGTATCTTAAGAAAGCAAGATGAAGATAAACTAAAAGTTTCTACTTTTTGGAAACTGACACTGTTAGACACAGTTTTAATATATTTTTAGTAAGTGTAGGCCATTGTTATCCCCAAGTTCACCTCATTCTCTAGTGTTGCAAATACTGCTCAAAATGTTTTTACAAGTTATTGTCATCTGGAGGGATGTATAAAGTTTTGTTGAAGACAGCTGCCATAGACTGTTGAACCAGTTCTGTGAGAAACTACTCATATTTAAACTCTTTTCAGTTCAGTGTACTCCAGAAATAGAGGGTTGACAGGTTTTTGAGGGCTAAATATACTCTTCACTGTTTATAGAGAAGAGCAGTTACCTCTTCATTTATATAAAAAATTGGCTGATAGGAAAGCTTTTCAGTCATAATTTTTCTTAATATGTTTTTTAAGGTTAGTAGTTGGGATTTCTTGCTCCCCTATGCTTGGGGTATGACATGGATTAAGTATCAGAATAGGAAGAGTTTACAGCAATAGTTTCAAAACTGCTCACTTTTTTCCTTCCTGTATTTATGAATAATCCATTGAGGAAGCAGTATGTTCCTAAAATGCTAATCTAGAGTCTGATTCTGTAGACATTTACCATGTGAATAACTTGGTTTGCATGAGTAGTCTCACTGATTACTCCTGTGAGAAAGGTTACTTGTGTGGCCTAAAATGTTTCCAGGCCTAGCCTCTATGTTTTTGATACTTGAATTAAGAGATTTTATTTAACAAATGTCCATTTATTATGTTAACAGTTCTAAAGTGTTACCTGTATAGATTTAAAAAAATAAACTATAGGAAAAAAACCCTGAAAACCAAATCACCACAAACAAAGGAAAAATAAGCCACAAATGCCCCCACCAAATCTATTTCTGCTAAAAACTAGTGTGTAGATGAAATGTTAATCTCAAAGGAATAACTTCAACTTCTGAGTTGGTGTCTGAGCTAAATACCCGCACCATACCTCCCCAAAAAACAGCCTCCCTGAGCTTACATGAGTAAGCTGAAATTGAGTTAAAGAAAAGAATGCTGTAAGTGTTGAATATCAAGTTGGTACACGAAGTAGCTTTTAAACAGAAAGCTATATGTTGTATTTTCATGTTTGCTACAATGCATTACTGATGTAGAAAGAAATATTTCAAGAATTAAATGTTTTGTTATAGTTCATTGGTTTTTCTAAATTTTTGCAACACAGTTCTAAAATTACAAACTGGGGAGTTGTCCCTACTTACTGTTTGTTTGGGCTCCATCTCCATAAATACATTAATACAAGTTATTCAAAGTTAACATGAAGAGAGCACTCACTTAGATGTGTAGTTACAAGTGTTTGAGTAGTACTGAAAGTCAGTATTGTCTTGTTCATGTTGTCAAAGAACAATTTGAAACTTAGAGGTGTGCCATAGCACAGAAGGAAAAGTATATTTCAACTACATAGTTTTAAGGAAAGATTCTTTCTACTTAGTAAACAAGCTGTAGTACTAGGTGGATTTCTTTACAGGATACAAACCAGTATGAGAAATTACTGTGTGCAGCTTCAGCTGCAGCAAGGCTTAATTGTAACTCCAATACAAAGGAGATCATCTTGTCAAAAATATGAAATGGGATTCAGTAAAATAAAGTGGGGTTTAGCTGTATTTCATGTATTACAGGGTTAGAGTTATCCATTTGACTGACTTAGTCAGATAAGCATGGAAAACTATTACGCTGCATTTAGTAGGTTTTGAAATTATAAAATCAAAATGACTGAGCAGTTATCATGATCTCTGACTGTATGGGGTTTACAGAACATCTCATCTTACAAAGTCATGCATCTCAGGGTAGACTAAGAAATAAAATGTTTCATGTAGGGTAAAAACAAATACAGTTTGTCTTGGGCGTAACTATCCAGCAGGCCTGGGCATTTATCAAGGGCATTAACGGCTGTTTCAAAAGAGACTAGATGAGTACTGTTCTTCCTGTCTGTTCTAGAAAAGGACTATATTATGAGTATGCTCTTTCTTTGGGTGCTGATTTACTGAATCACTGATGGGAAAAAACATGCTGTCCAGAGATTAAGGTGCTAACTTTTTGTTCCGTATTGATGTGTGGCATGAGATTGCAGTTTTATTCTGATATGATTTAACTCTATCAATAAAATGTAAATTCCAAATAGGAAAATACCTTTTAAAAAAGGAGTGGCAGTATTTTCTGTGATTCTTTAAGTGTGAAGTGTTTCAATAAATTAATCCTAGAATAAGCAGGCTTGGGCCGACCTTTTTATTTCTGAGTTTTGAATCTAATAGTATACAGTCATTTCAGTTACAAAAGAGAAGTGTTAGAAACCTTAGATTTCCCTTATATAAATTTCAATATGATGGAAATTTAGGAGCAGGTACTTGTGGAAAAATGTTAAATGTCATTTGCTTTTATGATGTGGCTTTGTTTTTTTCAGCTGAAGCAAAATATTAATTTTTTCCTCCCAGTCCAATTTACAGGCACTTAGGTGTAAAGGCTAATGTGGAGTTTTAGGATCCCTGGCAAAAATTCCGTGTTAGAAGTGGAACTACTATTTCAGGAATCTTTTATATCACTATCAGTCCTAAAAGCACAGCCGATAATTGACAATGTTTCATCTTGTGCTTGATTATAAATTGTCAATGAAATCAGTTTTTTGGGGATAAGACTCGAGTTATATGGTATAGAAGTTGTACTGAGCTCTTAGATTGAGTTCTTAGCTCTTTAGCTGAAAGTTAGTGTCTAGTTTCTTTTCCCTCTGAATGCTGGTCTTCATTGTGTCATGCAAGTTCGTTTCTGAAGCCTGAGAACTAATCTTTTCATTTGGGATACATTCTGAGCAGTTTTTACTACTGCTGCTGGGAAATCTAGGTTCAACTGCCTAAAACCTGTGGGCTTATTCATGTGCTTGTTTTTTAAGGCTGCTTAATGTTACATTTGTCTCTTCCCTGTCACATTGGTACTAATCATCTGTGTGGCTTCAGTCTGAATCTATGAGCATTTGAAGAGTTAATACTTCACAAGGTAATGGAAGAGTAATGAGCTCAGGTAGAGAGCACCTGGCTTTGAGCAGCCCTGGAGGGGGTGAACAGTTATCCCTTGCTAATCATGGATGTGAAACATCCTTCTTTTAGCTAGCCTTATGTAGTTTAAGGACAATGCACCACACATTCCTCCTCTTAGAATAGTGAGGAGACCACAAAGTGTGCAGTGTTAATCACCGAGGGAATGTGGGACTGTATCACATGAATTATACTGGCCACGTGTTTTTATAGTTTAAGAAAAAGAATAAAAAATACTACTACAGTTATTCTGAATTAGCAGGCTTTTGTCAAAGCAACATTGAATATCTTCTTTAAAAATGTCTGTTGAATCAGACAGAGGCAAAGGCTGTTTTTGAAGACAGTATTTAAAAGATTCAGTGTTCAAATGGAATTTTTAAAAATCAAGTTACAGCTACACTTTTATTACAGAACACTAAAAAATATTGGATCAATCTCGATTTCCAAGAGCAATGTTCTTCTAAAAGGCTTTTCAATGCCCACTATTTATTTTTATTATATTTTATTCATCTGAGTGTCTTTTCTCATGGAACTTCTTTTATAGGTCTAGAAGTCAAATTGCAGTGAGAAGTGCTGTTTGCTCTTTGCAGACCTTTTTACAAATTCCAGGGCAGGAAGGCTGTTTATTTTTCCCACATCTGTTTTGTGCTCATCCTTTGTGGCATTGTTTGCTGGATGCTCTTCTGTCTTGCTTCCTCTGAAATGGGTAATTTGCACTGTTGCAATATGGTGAAACTAAATCTGATTCCGCAGAAGTGTTGTGCCAATGTTTTTGTTTTAAATGGTATTTTGTGTTCAGAAGCTATTTTAAATTGATTCTATAGAGCACTGATATTAAACTTAGAGCTATACATTTTAGTTTTACTCTGTAAATATATTTATTTTTTGCAGAGCCAGTTCAATATTTTTTAAAATACTGATTTAATATTAGATGGCCACAGGTGAAAATGGACTTGTCATTAGATTTTAATATAGCATATTTGAAAGATTATCTAAGATGCTTCTTATTTGGATTGCAGAAACAACACTTCTATCTGGAGTTTTACAGATAAATGCAAAATGTATGAGGGATCTGGCTGCAACTTTAGTGACTCATACTATTATATTACCTCAATTACTATGAAGAGCTTGGTTGAAACTTCATCAGAAGAAATGTTTCATTTTTCTATTTTCTTTCATGGTATGCAGTTCATTGTGCTGGGTTGTCTTTAATAATAGTCTAGAGTGATATTTAAATACAACATGGCAAAGTCTCCCTTCATTGTTTTTAAGGCATACCAGCCTTTCTGACTTTCGTTTGGCAGGATGTCTGTACAGGTGCTCTAGAAAAATACTAGAGTGAAAATTTACTGTACTAACTTCATGCCAGAAAGACAGCTACAAGCCTATCAGGACTATCTGCAGGCTTTCTTGTCTTTCTAAACAGTCTGTTCAAACCCTAGCTAAATTCCACCTACTAGATCAGCATCTCCCCTCTTTCTTTGCCTTTTTTTTTTCTTTCTTGGCAGTAATCCCAGGTATTGTCAAAAATCATCCTTGTTTCATCTGATACTTGAACCTCTGTTACTTTATGGAGGTTTTATATCTTCAGTTTCCTTCTCTATGGTGTACTTTATAGAATAGAATCCAGTGAGTGAGCTTCACAAGACTGTGGAGGCTTGAAGCAGTCTCTGTAGATTGTCTAATCCCATGCTACAGATTGACTCAAGGTCCATCAGAGCAGGTGGCTGAGGGCTGTTTTCAGTTGGGTTTTGAATGTCTCCAGCAATGGAGACTCTGCAGCCTCTCTGGGGCAGCCTGTTCCAGGGTGTGACCACCCACACAGTCAAACACTTGTTAGGCTGAAATACTGTTTTCCTATACTTTGATTTGTACCCATTGCCTCTTGTCGTTTCACTGTGCACACCTGAGAAGAGTCTGTCTCAGTTTTCCTTACTTGGGATGGAAGCACATCACTTTTTTCTATCCATGAAGTATTTCTACACATTGAGATACTGCTGAGGCTTTTCCTCCTCAGGTTAAGCAGTCCCAGGTCTCTCAGCTTCTTCCAATGTGACAGATGCTTCAATCTGTCTCCTTAGTCACCTTAGCAGCTCTTCCCTGGATGTGGTCCAGTATGTCCCTGTCTGTAGTGGGGAGCCCAGTGCTGGGCACAGCTCTCCTGATGTCTTACCAGTGCTGACTGTAGGGGAAGGACCACATCCCTTGACCTGCTGGCAACAATCTTATGATTACATTGCAGGATGCTGTTGGCCTTCTGAGCAAGGGCACATTAGTGGCTTCATTTTAATTTCTTACTCCCCTGCACCCTAGGCTGTTCTCTGTGGTGATTTTTCCTGGTGGTTCTCCAGTGTGTGCTGGTGCATGGCGTTATTCTTCTCCAGGCTCAGGGCTTTCCATTTCTCTTTTCCTGCCCTTCCCAAGTTTCCTTTTCATGCAACTCTCCAGCCTGTCCATGTCACTCTGACAGGCAGTGCACACATTTAGTCCATCAGTCATTCTTTCTGGTTTTGTATCATCTGCAAATATGCTGAGGGTGCAGTGTGTCCTGTCTTCCAGGCTGTGAATGAGATTTTGAACAGTACTGGTTCCATTACTGACCCCTGGAATATATCACTTGTGACTGTTTTCCAAATGGACTTTGTGCCCCTGACCACAGCTTTTTGAATTTGGCACTTTGGGCAGTTATCAGTCCACCTTTCTGCCCTATCTGCTTTTGTAGTCTGTACTCTGTTTGTCTATGAGGACAACCATTATGAATGGCAGTGTCAGAAGCTCTACTGAAGTCAAGATAAAATTCCTTGCTCTCATCTGCCAAGTTCCTTATTCATTGTAGGAGGCCACCAGGCTGGTCAGGTGTCATTTTCCCAGTGTTAAATTCATGCTGACTGCTCCCAGTCATCATCTTGTCCTTACTGTGTCTAGAATAGAAATAACTTCTATTTTGTCCTATCACCTTCCCAGGCATTGAGATGAGCCTGGCTTTTATTGTGTTTTTCATGCTTTTTGGTGCTGTAGGCACTAAAATTAATAGGCACTAAAATTAATAGGCACTAGAATTAATAAGAATAATGACCTAATTTTTATAGAAATATCCTTTCTGTAGAAACAGAAAGGAATACAGAAAACAGCAGGCTTAGTTTCTGGTTTTGCTTCGTAGTGAAAAAAATGCTTTAAAAGGCAAAGTGAATGTAGACTTTTGACAACATGAAACACTGATCTGCATAATGTAGGGGGAATTGTTTGAGGTAGGAGTGTGATAATTTTGGACTTGACATCAAACTCATTGGAGAAGGAAATGAAGGACAGAAAATACCGTAGGTTTCAAGTAGTGTATACTAGTTCAATGTAGTGGTATAACTGAGAAGTATTTTTTACTGCTTCCTACATAAATAAGAAACTGAGTTTGCAGAAATGTGCTGCTACTGTTTGGAATTTATTTTTCTCTTACTGAAACAATTATTTTATATTTGAAATGAAATGGGGAATAACTTAGATACTTTTTCAGCTGCTCACTATTTAACCTGGAAAATGGAGTCCTGCTTAAGTGGTTCCTGACCTGAGGAAAACCTTGTTGGACATCCAAATGCTGTAAGAACAGCCTTGAACTTCTCAGATTCCAGTTATTACTCATGTGGTTGGTAAACTTGATATTGTTAGGCTTAATGAGATTATGAGTAATTTGACTAGAAGAATTCTCTTTGCAGAGAGTTCTTAATGGAAAAACTGGCACAATCTTTTACTTAGCTCTCAGTTCTAGGGCTTTCCTCTCACTTGATGACATGCAAGTCACATTCAGAGACAGCAGTTGCCAGATGTGTTGAAGTTCAGCAGATTGTGGCTTTGGACATGGATGCACAAATATTTTCTGCCTCTGGCAGATACAGCTCTGTGTTTTTTGTAGAAAAGCAGTGTTCTGCCTTCCTTTCAGATGCAAGTCTAAGCTCTCCATAATTTCTGTTGAGACAATAGGATTCACTTATTCTGATGCCTGTTATTCCGACCCTTTATGTCAGAGTCAGATTTTTAGGGCATCATACTTAAACCAGCCCATGGAGATGGTTTGGGTGCTGTGCACTAGATTTCTCTTTTGAGGTCTTTCTCTTTTGAGGTACTTGGATAGTTTTGTAGGTGGCTTCTATATTTCCTGAGCTCATAAAGCCTGAACTGATGTTAGACCTTCCCAGAGGACGCATATCCCTGTAACATCTTGGAACTACTTAAGGAGCCTTGTGGGCTCAGTTGTGAGTAGAAAGTGCTCCTGTGTGAACACGCAGAGGTTTGATTACTGACATGTTCTTCCATTTTAAATTGAAATGTAATGTAAACAGACTTTTATGCTTTAAAAGTTTGTGTGTATTTTGCAAGTGAGCTTTGATGAGCTGTTACATACTATTTTTGAATGGGTGTAATAGTTATTTCCTCTGCTGACAAACAGAAGGTGTGGATATGCTCCTGTGAAGAATACAATTTCTAAGATGTATGGTACTGTGTGCTACTATGTGCAGATAGGGTATTTACTTTTCTTGGCTTAATTTGAAGGAAGAATGAGAAAAAATGAATTCTGCTGTCAATAATCTTGTGTGAAGATTCAATACCTTTTCCTGAAGCAGTGATGGTGGAATAAAATGCATCTATGCCTGTATTTATAGTTATGGAAGTCTCTCATTCTGTATGCACCCAGTGGGCTAGGCTGTTTCTAATTAAAGAGCACAACTGATTTATAACTTCCTTGAAACAGTTTTTAACTTTGATCAGTTCTCATGTTGTCTTTGAGAGCTTATTTTGTTCTACAGCATCTACATATAGAATTACATCTACTTGAACTGAAACTCATTTGAATATTACATAGGTGGGACAAATTAGCAGCCTGGCATTACTTGTGAGGTGGTTATGAAAAAAAAGCCCAAGCCAGGCTCATTGCTGTGGTGAGCCAACAAACACTGATCAAAGTGGGAAGTGTAACTGCACATATGGCAGAACTTCTTCACTGTGAGGACAGTCAAGTGCTGGAACAACTCATTTTCCCAGAGAGGCTCTACAGACTCCTGCACCTGCTCTGGCTGAATCTAGTTGATATAGTGGGATCAGAAACAAGTTACAGTAAAGGCTGTAACAAGTCTGAAACAAATTGGTGTGAATTATAGCAATTGTGGATGATTACATTGTACCCAGTGCGATCAAGATTTTTTTTTCTCTTTTCTTCCTCCATGCATGAGTGCTACTGGATCATAGTTATTGTGCCATGGAAAACTGGAAGAAACATCAGGACAGATTTGTGGCATGGCCAGACTTCGATGGGTTAGGATATGTTGCTACTGGGGACGTGCTGTCCCTGCAGTGTGCCTATATCTGTCATCATCTACACATACTCTGGCTGTGTGCAGAAGTACAACTCAGATATATACCAATTTCAGCTAAAATAGCCTGTTGTTCAGAATTACTAGCTCAAATCAAGCCACTTTTTTTTTTGCTTACCTTAATGTTGTCTGCTTCAAAAAGTTACTTATTCTTTGTTAAGTCTTACTTTTTATCTTCTTGCTAGTATTGAGCTGCTTTTAATGAGTATTTTCACCTAAAGAAAAAAAAGGTATTTTTTTCTTTATCCTTAAATCCTTTTGTATACTTCTACTATCATTTTACTTTGAAGATGCTTTTCTAGTCTTTGCTGTGTCCAAAAGACTGAGCTCTGGGTATTTTGGACTGAAGTATTTGAAATAATTTGTATACTTTAGGTAGTTTGTGAACTTTGCTTGAATTCATCATGAAGAGCTCAAAAATTTACCTGTGTAAGTTTGCCCAATCTCTTTCTAAAGATGCATTCAGCAACAGAAGAAAAAAAAAAGTGTATTTGAATTGCAGCTTGAAAGGATTTTTGGTGTCTCATCCATTTATTTCTGGACACCACCTAAGGACTTTACAGTCCTTAGGTTATTACAATGTTAGAAGAGATTCTTCAGTACATTTTCTGTTGATCACATCACAAATGCCTCATCTCCTCTGAGCTCTCTGCTTGAGAAACACACATATTTGTAGCTCAGTTGGAAAACTGAATAGTTTCAGAGTGGAGTATCTATATGGCATACTCCATATGTATGTATCTCAGTATGGAATGTCTCATCACTGTTTCCTCAGTGCTTCGCTTCCAGCTTCTTGTCAGTTCTGGGAGAGCAGTTCAGTTGGTGAAACTGAAATTTCCCTTGTGGCATTACCCCAGGGGAAACATGGCCTGCTGGGTGACTGTGCTAAGCGTCTGCCACCACTGAAATAAGGTGTAGTGGAATGTTTACAGTTATTTTTACTCAAAGTAGCTGTAGTTCTTTAAAACCTACAGGCTTGGATTCCCTGATCCACTGTGCTTACCTTGGATTTCAGCTCGAGAGAGAAAGATGTCTTTTTTTTTCTTCCCCCCCCTCCTCATTCCTGTTGCAGTATGTTTGTGTGTTCTGGATAGGTATTATTTCAGACAAAATTAAGCATCATACCACCTGAAAAAGTGGAACTGTTGGGGAACCATGTAAAATAGTGAACCATTTTAAAATAGTCTCTGGACTCCTTGTGGGGCTCTTTCCAAGGATCAGAAACTCTTCATGGTGACTGTTGAATTGGAAACTGTTGTGTACTGTCATACTAGGCTGTTGTTTCAGACTTGCTCTGCATACTCTTTCTCTGTTTACTCTTGTAAATAATTCACTTACATTTTCATATCATTTTTTTAGATAGAACTACCTGCTGTAGTCTTGAGAAATGTATTTCTGTGAAGTCTAGTTCGTAAAATCTCATTATAGAAAACTCAACAAACTGACTCTTAAAACATCTGCTGTAACTTGTTAGATTTAAAGGGTAGCTGAAGTCTCTTTTTGAAGCATAGTAAAAGCTGTATTTCCCATTAATGCTTTAATTAAAATTAGTAATGTTTTATCTTCTTGGTCACAGGCAATAAGGAATAGTCAAATTTTTGGTAGAGAAAGCTTAGTTCTAAAAGAATATTCAGTGGGTGGGATCAAGCTATACAAAGTAAAATATAGAAAATGCAGGATTCATAAGGGATCAGTAATTTAACTTCTTTCATTCCCTCAATCTATGTGTGCTCAAAAAAGAGTCTTTAGTCTTGTGAAAGGCAAAGTAAAATCATGTGTTGTAACACTAGTTTGAAGTTCCAAGCTCATGGGGCAGAAACTGTTGAGACACGAGAGTAATGCTATTTATTGCCAGCTTAATTAATGCAACTTGATTTATTGTCCATAACTTAGATTTGAAAGTCTGTCAAGTGGCAGATGCATCAGTGTGTTAAAGGGGTGTGTGGGGTGTGTGAACTACAGGTAACAACAGAAACATCTGATCAAAGCTAATAACTCTTTATAAAATGTTAAATAGCAGAGCAGGTATTTTGCCTGTGAATTATCCGAGGGATCCTGTGTGTCCTTGTAAGACTGCTGTTGCAGTTAGTGAAAGGCAGCCTGCCTGATGAACTTGGTCATCAATTAATACTATGTCATTATGCTAAAGAGGCTTTTATGTGATATACAGAACTTCTACAAAAACACAGATACTGAGTAATTCCATTGTGCTTTCTGTAACAGCTCATCATTATTTTATGGCATCCAAAGTTAATGGAGTTAAGAAGTATCAACAGAGATTTTTGTCCTGGAAGGCTGATTAGAAACTGACTTTCTAGTCTTTACCCTGCATGCTTTTCCATGTGATTTTGGATCTGTAATCATGGACTTGGAGGTTTAACTCTCTCTTTAGCTAAGAAAAGCAGTGAATTAATTTTATTTCTTTTTTTACTTACTCATTTGTTACTTTGTTTAATCTTCAAAATCTTGTTGGACTCCAAATATAACTTAGTTTAAAACAATTGTTTTCTATTTCAGTTTTGTGGTCTGGGTATATGCTTCTATACATGAATTTACTGAAGTTAGATATAGAAAATATCTATTTTAAATGATTTTATTTTGAAAATGCAATAGATGCAGAAACAGTAAAAGGTATCACTTTCTTGTATTTACGTAGGGATGGTTTTCTTCTTAAGTAGTTTTCAAATCAGAAGTCTTCCAGTAGTCATTAATTTATAGCTCTTTCTTTCATATGTTTTTTTTTCATTCTACTAATTTTGACATGTGACTTGCAAGATCACAATCTAGATTTTTTTTGTTGTTGCTGGATTAAGATTTTTTCCTAAATATTAAAATGCATTAATTCAATTAATTTTTCCCTAATGATTAAAATGCATTGTCACTCATTGTCACTCTCTCTTATCCCAGTAGTGTAGTCTTTCATTTTCTGGTTCTTTCACTCCGAGGTGGTTTTTTTTTTTTTTTTCAATTTCTAAATGTGTAATTTAAGTTTCTTCTGCTTAGAGAAATTAGGATTTCTGATGCTTGACTAACAGAAGGGAACCTGACATTAGTACTGGAGAACTATGGATATCTAGAACTCAAAAAGCTGACTACTTGCTTATGATTTGAAGTGTAGTAGTTTCTGTGTGCATAAAAATAATTCTCAGATTATTTCACTCTCATTAGTAGTCACACTGAGCTTTAAGGGAGGAAAAACTAAGTGAACTAAGCCATGGAGCTATGTAAAATTTGATTTTTAATGTCTCTGTGTATATACATGGGAAATTCTGGAAAAACCTTTGAACTAGAAAGGGTATTTATATGGAAAAATGTTTATAAGAAATTAATCCAGAGAGGCTAAACAGACATAATTATTGAAGTTCAGGCCTAAGGCTAACAAACAGGAAACTGAGCCTTTATGAAATTCTAAAACTTAATTTTTCAAGACTGATGCCTGGTATATTTTTTCACCTTGTGGAATGTCTTGGTAGCAGTTTATTGATGTAGTGTAACCACTGTAACAATTATATTTCTATATATATGTGTGTGTGTGCATATATATGTATATATGCGATAGTCCCATGCAGTTTTGTTTCCACGAGTGCCTTGAATTATCGAGGGATCATGCATGGCAAACTGTGACATGTGATGAATTTTATGGGACACAGCAGTTTTTTTCCAGTAGGTTGCTTTGCTTGAAGGCAGGTTGCACATGTAGTGGATGCATTGCTTAAAAACAACCAAAAACCTGTTTTGAGCTTGACTTCTTGGCTGGGATGACTGTATGCTCCAGGGTTGTCACTTGCACATGGCAGAAAGAATAATCTGCATTGTATGTTTAGGAAAAACCATGAAGGTGGACTATATTTGCCTTGTTCTGTTGTCTATGGGTATGTACAGAGGGCTTTGATCTTCTTACTTCGGTCTGAGCAGCTGTGACCCTGGTCAGCATTCTGGGGGAGACTCCTCACAGACAAATGGGCACCTTCCAGATTTCACTTTGCAGTTTTTTCTGCTGTACGCTGTCTTGTGTACAACTGATCAGGTTCTGCTTTTTTAATTTAGCTTCCTCAAAGTTCCTATCTTCATAGTTAAAGGGCAAAAGACTGCATGAATAAACCTCCTTGTAGTGCCAAATACAAGCTGTGACTCCTTGGGGTTTTTTGACTTCTATTTGATCAACGTTTCTGTAACAGCTTCCTTTGCTTTTTAAAATTTATATAAATAGGTTATATGGATCTTTGGACATAATATTATCTTGTTACTGAAAGTGTATAGACTTGTTACATGCTCCCTTGAACCTCTTCATGGTCACAAAATATCTACCTGCTCTATTATACAAAGAGGAACTTAGAGTTGGTAGGGAATTGAATTTACGTTGCTGATTTTGTATTTTTAGCTTTCATGTTGTTTATGTAGGATGGAGTCCTGACTTAGTGATTGGTCAACACTGCAGAGATTCAAAATCTTTCATAAAAGAGGTAATATGGTCTGTTGGGGGAAACCAGAAAATGTAATTAGTCCATGGTAAATTTACTACTGGACCATGTCTCCGCTAATGGACCTTTCTGGTCTTTAAAATCAGCTTGTTACAGCACTGGGGTTCCAACTTAAAGTGGTTGCATTGCATTGCTGTAGCATTTGTAATTTAACACAACTTTTTCTTTTTCTTTCCAAAGGCGCCTAAACAGAAATAACCTCCAGTTGCTTTCTGAGCTGCTCTTTCTGGGGACGCCGAAGTTGTACAGGCTGTAAGTAGGCACAGCCCTATTCTTTGGGAAAATTTGGATTTGGTCTGTTATTGTCTCGCTTTAGAGTTTTTACCTTTTGCCTCACATTGGGTTAAAATGTCTTGGAACACAGGTGTTTTGTTTAAACTGTGTACTTTCTTTGACTGCTTTGCAACTTTTTTTAGATTTTATAGTACATCTAGGTCAGACACTGATACTTGTATGAGAATACTGTCATTTATTGCCACTTCTGTAAGGAAGTTTTTCGGAAAGAATACTTTGATTTTTCTTCTCTCCTGTTTGTTTTTTTTAATTGTTTCTGTGTTAAAAGAACTAAAAAATGCCTGTGGAGATTCTGACCCAGAGATGTAGCACTATATAAGCACTTTGGTTTTGTAATCTGCTTTTGTGACTTGGCCAGAAAAATGAAAGCATTGGAAAATGCTGGGTCTGTAAAGAAGTCCTGTGTCCCTTCATGCAGAAAACAAAGGTAGTAACTCAAGCTCTGGGAAGAAAAAACGATGAAATGCTTTACCTTAAGTGAAAATGACAACAAATTGAGGAAAAATCGAGGAACAAGAGTTTTGTTTTGATTGTATTACTTGGTTTGATAATGTTTTACTCTAGGCAGTATTTTAAAATACATGGTTTGACCCATTGTCCTTCCTAAGAAGCCACTTAATTCTGTTGCAGTGGAAATGTGGAATAAAGTTTAGAATCTAGTTTATTTGAACAAAATAAATGGTAAGGTAACTTTCAGTTACAGTATATGTTCTGGAAGGGATAATACATGACATGCTTAAGTAGGCTTTGGCAAGTTGTACCAGTTCAGCCTGTTTTAATTTTTTTTAATATGTTTGATACATTTCTTCAGATGCCAGGTGAGATTTCTACTCTCTGAATTGCTGTTTAATTCTGGGTTTCATCACTTGTGTGCTTCGAAAAGAAAAATGAAGTTGGAGGAAGGCGGGATTCCTCTTGTTTCCACTGTAGTATAGGGAATTATGTTTGAGAATAAATGTGATGCTTTTATTTTTAGTTGATTTTTATTTTACTATTGTGAAATAATAGTTCTTTTCTCCTTCCTTGTAGCAATACACAATAGCAAACTGAAAATTACTCCTATTATTATAAACATTTATCTTTGGGTATTTTGTTTTATTCCATTGCCTTAGATGTATACTTTATTTCCAGAAATTCCCTGTAGATGTAATGCGTTGTTAAATGACTAGGCCAGAAAGCTGCTGAAGGCTTTTTTTCCTGATAAACAGAAATATTTTGCTCTGCTATAATATTATAATATATTCAAATATGGTATTATATATTAAAAATTGAGTCTCTTATAATTTCCATCATCTGGGATAAAGACATTACTTCTATCAGGAATGAAATGAAAGGGATTTATGATCATTTTATTATTCCACCTACGGTGTAATTGTTGCTACCTAGTTTCATATAAAATAGGAATAAGCCATAATTTGCAGGCAAAAAATAGATACACTCTTCAGTCAAAATCATATTTGAATATATTTATTTTAGAATTGTGTATTTGAGAGATGCTAGTCTTAAATCTATAATGTCCTTTGACATAAAGCACACAACTGCTCATAGCGTATATGGAGGAAAGTAAGAGATCACTGGCTTCACAGTATTAAATTTCCTCTGCCTAAGGGTTATTGTTGATCAGACCATGAAAGTGAATGTCTGGTTATAATGTATTCATATTTAAAACAAAATATGAATGATAGTAAAAAACTACAGCTGCTTAGCACTAAATTTGTAACTAAAAAATACCAGTCCAACAAAAGCAGTGATGTTACTTGAATGTTTGTGGTCAGTTTCAATATAATATCTAGCTTGTTCTCTTCGAAGAATATAAAGTGATTTGGATTTTTTTATGTATCATTGTATATGCTTGGATGTATTTACATCCAAAAAATTATTTTTCCAAGGAGAATTCAAGTTCTCTAAACATGATCAATAATGTATGTATATATTTTGCTTTGGGTTTGGTATTTATTTTTGGCATTTAACAGCTAATCAAACAATGTGTGTACTGCGAGGTTTCAACATGCTGTTGAGCTCCTGTGAATAATAATTACCATTTGACCCTTGGCTGTAAATGAGATGCCAGGTGAAGAAGCACATATGCTTGTTGTGCAGGCTAAATGCAATATAAAAGCAAGAGGTTACAGTGTATATGAGTTATGATTCGACACAGTTGGTTGCCGCCAGCGGCCGGCTATGCTTTCCCTTTGCTGTCTGCTCCAATTTCTCTTTGGACGGGTTGAGAGAGCACTGCGTGTTCAGGTCAAGATGTTTGCCTAGAAATAGTAGTACAGTTGCAGCTGTGTTTGCTGGAGCAGGAGACTAGTTTAAATAGCATTACCATTTATCCAGTCCATTAACAGAACTCTGTAAAATAATACCAACTCTGCATAAACTACAGGACAGTGTAATAAAATTACAAGCACTTGTTGACAGATGGGAAGTGTAAGTAAAGGAAAGCAATAGGTTGAGAATTTAAAAGAGACAGTGCATTATTTTCTGTGTCTAAAGACACTTAATTTCAAAGGTAGTTGAATTATTTTTCAGGCTACTTTCTTTCCAGTTTAGCAGCCTTCCAAGAAATCTCCTGGAATTAGTTAAAATGGATAATTTTAGTCAAAACAAAACCTGATTTTCCCATTAACAGCTATCTACAAAGGTGTTTTGACATAAATATTTCAGTTGGAAGTAGTTAATGCTAAAAATAGTATGAAGAGTGCTGTGGGGTATATCAGTCTTACCTTGCAAGCAGTCTCTCAAAGCACAATGTACATAAACCTCTGTTTTGATGCAATATCATTAAAATGAAGGTGCTGTTGTACATCTCTTGGGATGATAATAAAAGTTCTTGCTCAACAGATAGTATTCCTGCAAGGAGGGGCATTCTTTGGTGACCTGCATGCCCACTCGTGCCACGTCCTGTAGTGTCAGGGATGGTACCACAGCCTAGGGAGTGCTTGTCTGAGGCAAATAGATTTTGACTGCTTACTTTGGCTGGTTAGATCACAGTTCATTGATTGCTGTTTGCTGCAGGATACCGAGTGCTGGATCCAAGCTGCTTGAAAAATCAGTTTTAAGAAATACCTTTATTAATCAGTGGCATGTGAAGGTTATTGAATTACGTGCAAAAAGCTTGTCCCTTTTGATTTACATTTCTTGTGCTTGGAATGTGGTTAAGTTTCTTTACTGACTAATATCTGTGTAAGTTAGGCAATGTTGGCCTTTAAAAAAAAAATGAACCTTTGTAGTGAATGTAGTCTTATATATGTTTTTCTTTTGATGTATGTACTTGAAAATACACACTTTGAATATTTGTCGTCTAAAGGGAAAAAAATCTCCAAAATTTAATGTGGTCTGATTAGTAAGCATCAATTTTGAGGTGTCTGTTAGTCACTTAAAAAAACTCCTAACAGCAAATAATTGTGGGGAAAAAGTATTAAACATCAAAAAACAACTTCAAAAAATTATCTTAGGCCAGAACAACAGCAGCAGCAGCAGCAACAAAACATGCTATACGGGGGGCCATTGCAAAAATTCCTCCTGAATTAATTTCTGCCAGCTATGATTAAAGTGTGTGGTACTAGATGTGTCAGACACCATAGTTCTCTGCTTCATTTTACTCTTGGCCTCTCTGGCCCCTGCCACAATAAATCGCACAATGGCGAGCAGGAATGGCAGGTTGCAGTTGCCAGGGTTACCGTTGTCCGGCCGGCCGGCATCGCTCCTCATCCCGGCCCGCAGCCCCGCGCCGGCCCGGGGCCGCTCCCGCCGCTGGCGCTGGAGGTGCCCTTCGCATCACTCGCTGAGAGTTGCTTTGCTTTTACCTTGGCAGAGAGAGAAAAAAAGGAAAAAAAACCCAAAACCAACCACATCAGATAAGGAGGAAAAGATAATAAGATGGTGTGTGTAAGGTGTTAAAACAAGGACTTTAAAATATTTTTAAATGCCGGACTGCTGATTGTTAAGGTGTAATTTATGGTTTTGTCATTTTTTTTACACATTAATCATGATAAGTGAGACTATGGTCATAATTTTGTAGGAAAGACACTTATCTTCAGTCTGAATCCATTTTAACAACTCAGTAAAAGAATCACTCATTAGAAAAATGTTCGTTATCTCAAAGCCTCTGAAATATTCCAACTGCAAATAGCTGCTCCAGGTGTTAAATCAAATGAGGAGCAAAGATGAGTTTCCCCTTTTGAAAAGGCAATATTTAATAATTTTTCTCCTTTGGAGAGTAAATTGTTAATGGAACTGCTGTCAGGTAAGCACAGTGGGTTGGTTTCCACTGTGCTGCAGTAACATTACAGTGCACTCCACTGTACTGCAGAGGTGGGCTGGATGGACAAAAATTTAAGAAGCATTTATTCAAGCATGAATTATGAAGTCACCTTGTTGCTATATCCTCCCCATGATAGTGTGTTGAGATATTTTACTCACTTGTTTGAGCTTTAATGATTTTTTATGGTGTATTCTATCAGCATGCACGCAAGGCAACTCCTTTTTTTTTTTTTTTTTTTTTCATGTGATAGAATTAAGTGATAGAATTTTCATGTGATAGAATTATCATTTTAGGGCTAAATAGCAGCAAATAAGTCTTCCCTACATTCTGTCAGTCTGGCTTGTGTTTTGACTTCTATTTTTTTTTTTTTTTTACCACAGTTGCTTAGTTCAAGAACAAGAATGTTTGAATTGTTTTATCTAGCCAATTAAGTTTTGGCAAGAATATAGTGATTCTACTGCTAGTTAGTTTTTAAATACTGGCATTATTTTGTTAGCACTACTCTTGAACTGTGACTATAGTTATCAGAATGTAACTATATTTCAAAATTACTGTTCTGCGAAGACATCCTGCATATTAGTATAGGTGTAAATGAATATAAAGTTCTGGCTTTGTGGTATTGTAAGCCTGTAATTAAAAAGAAATCTTTAATATATGAGTAATTACTAATCTTTTTTGCAGTGTGCAAGCACACTTGTTGGTTTGCTGCTTCACTGCGTTTTTGCTAACAAGAGGTCTTATTTCCCCAGTATGGAATATTTCAGGGTGAATGTGTCCCCTTGTGCTGCATGGCCACTGCCAGTTATTTTTCTGAGAGTTTATTTTTGTATAATCCCGGTTGGTGGACAGGCCTAGCTAAAAAATAAAAGAATTAATGTGTATTAAAAATATACTTGTTAAGGTTCATTGCCTGTAAGAATAAACCAAAGTAACTGAGAACGTGTTACCTCTGTGCTAGGTTTGTAATACCTGTTCTCTGCCATTCATTTCTGACATGAAAAAACTGGGAAATAATCTTATGTGAGATGTTATAAACACTGTTACTTTTGTTACATGCTCATTTTTAATATAGAGACAAAAGGGAATTAGGAGCTCAAATGCTTTATGCAATTTGACTTGGATGTTCACCTTTTTTCTGGTCTATCACTTGCTTATACCTTAAGTTTTAATTCTCTATTATTTTAATTTGCTATAATGTTTCAAAACTGAAAATTGTCATCTCAAGTCATAATTGACAATAAAAAAAAAAGAAAAACAATTGAAACAAAAAATATAATTGACTGAATAAAACAAAAACTTCAGACAAAAGCCTCACTGACATGGCATTGTGGCATCTTAGAAAATTTTGGAAGTGTTGCAAAAATGTTTACAATTCATCAGGTGGATTGATCTTTTTGAGTAAAGAAGCAAGTATTGCTTATATGCATTTGGTGTACAACTTGCAGTAGCTATATCCTAGCAACAGCAAGCATTCAGCCTTAGGTTCAGCTGAGTGGAAGTGTTGGTAGAACCAGAGTGAACTTTTGAAATGTAGTCAGAAAAATAAAAGGAAAATGAATTATTTCTGTGCAATTATTGGACTTCGAACTTCCCTGTTACCCTTCCTACTTTTTGTTATAGACTCTCTTAATCTGTTGGCCGTTCCTGAGCTATGCTTTCTTTTGCTATGGTGCTGTGCAGAAAAAAAATGCTGTACCAAATATCCAAGCGAATAGTTGTTACTGGAAGTAATAGTATGAGATTTTTGAAATTAGAAATAAACTATTTTATTGTGAAATGATGCTCTCATCATTTCACTATAAAATGGATGTTTATATTTTTACTTATTTTTACTTATGAGATATTTTTACTTATGACATAACTGGAAGCTGTCTTTGAATTGTAGTTCAATTTGCCTTTATTTCTTTAATTATAAGAACGTAATTTTGTTGTTCTTTTACAAGTGATACTTCTTTTGCTATGGGATAAAATGGCAAATTGGATGGACTGTTGGGGCTGTAAACTAATTCTGATCTGAGCAGGTCACTAACTCTTTATGTGAGCTGCATTAATAAGTTATATAGTTGACTAATTTCAGCAGAAGGCATCTATAGAGATGGATATCCAGGCGTTGGACTTTGATCCTTGTGGGTCCCTTGTAACTCAGAACGCTCTGTGATTCTGTGATGCATGTAATTTTTGGGTTTTTTTATTAGAACATACACTCCAAAACTGTTCAGTCACTTTTAGCCATAATTGCAATTTTATGTTAAACACCAAGGAAACAAAAATTTAACTTGGAGAATTTCTTCCCGACCAACATAAATATGTGTTATTTACTTTTTTATGCTGTTAGCTGCTGACATTTAAATATGTCTAATGTGAAAACATGAATCATAATAATTACTCAAGCCACAGCTCTGTTTAAATAGTGTGGTGGTATTCAGAGTAACTGTGAGGTCTACTTTAGCTGTTACACCAAACATAATTATTTATCTTCTGTGTTTTTGTTGACATCATAGCTGTTAAAGGTGAGAATTGTGTTTGAATACAAAAATAAAAGTGGCTGGTTTTAGATCACCTGTAACCATATTCATGTCCAGTCTGAATCAGGCCCTGGGTTGTTCCTGGAGGGTTGACCTTGAAAGCTTTGGCAAAATATGATACAGGAAACCATTTAATCAGGAGTTAAGTAGAGAACTGAAACTCAGTGAAGGAAGTAATGAAAAGTAAAAAAGCATGTCAGAGGAACTGCCATTATAATGTGGTGCAGAAATATGGTGTGAAATATTATAAAGAGGACATCTGTAAGACTTGACTTGCACAGAGTGGACATTTAAGTGCAGCCATGTCATCTTGATTAAAAAAAAAAAAAAAAAAAAAAAAAAAAAAAAAAAAAAAAAAAAAAAAAAAAAAAACCAAAACCAGAAAAGAGGAATAAATCAAGCCAAGGGAAAATCTGAAAGTATAGAGGCTTGCCCCTGTGATGGTAGGTTTCTCCTACAAGTGGAAGATTAAAGCCTAAAGTAACTGAATAGCTGAGAAAAGTCCAAAGAAAAGTTGATTGCTTCCCCTCCAAGAGTTCCAATTGATTGAAAAAAGCCTAATTTAAAGTTCTGTTTGTTCTGTGTCTTAAACCATCAGAATTTTCTTTCAGAACTGGGGGAATGCTCTGGAAGAGAAAGAATCCAAGGATAAAAAGTCATTGCAGGCCAACAATTGTTCCTAATCCTCACAAAATGCTGGAGAAATTAAATTTATTCTTTATTGCTCAAAGTGTTACCTAGGTCACTGGGCGATGGGAAAATTGAACTGGAAGTCGAGTAGGCACAATCTTTGTTTTGTGTCTAGATGCTTAACCTTAGACACGACAAGGCATCTTAGTGTGTTGTGGGAACTTGGTTCAGAGTATTAACACCAGGACGTTTATTACCCTGGATTTATAATGGGCTGTGCTGTCAGCAGATGAAAATGTTGTGTTTACATTTCAGTGTTAAATGATCATTTAATTAACACCTAAGAGAAAAAAAAAAAAACCTTGTGAAATTCTTAGCAGCTTTTATTGTTGGTTTCCTTGGAGGTTTTAATATCCGAGTTATGCTGTGGTTGCTTCTATAATGCAGCTAGAAAGGACATTTATGAAGGCAATCAAGAAGGACAGACAGTTTAACCCCTGTTGACCCTTCATCCTGAGTGTTGATTTATATAGCATTTTAAATGCATTGAATTTGTTTTAAAGTGTCTTTAAAGTTACTCACACGGCATTCAAACAACTCAATATTTTTCCATTTAAAAATATTTCCCAAAGTGTACATTCTTATAAAAAGCATAATTTTTTCTTAGAAAAATCACTAATGTATATAAATTTATCAACAAGAATTTTACTGTAGTTAAAAAAAATCAAGTTGTTGTTTTGCCAGATTTGTCTATATTGATAAGGCTATTTACAAGGTTCTATAAGAAAAAACCAAAAACATCGTTTGAAACAGACATCATATCATGTTCTGGTTCCAGTAGCTATTTTCTGAGTTCTTCAAAAAGAATAGGAAATTGGCAAGGGACAGAACATTACTACAAAATTGCGTATCCACTTTACCCAGTACAGATCCACTTCCATATGTTCCTTTGTATCAAAGTCAAGGCTATCTAAAAGATTTAATTTGCTCTGGGTCCTTCATAATGCTTTTTGTTGTAATTTTGATCTACAAATGCTTTCTGCAATAATGCTGCCCTAGAAAGCATGTTTGAATACGGATTTTTTGCATCCTAGATCTAATGCTAGATGAAACTCTCTCTATTAAAATGCGGATGCTTTTCAACTGATGTGTTTTTACAAATGCACTGTAGTAAAAATTGAAATTACGTATAGGTTTAGAGATTGTTTTGGAAGTTGTTTGTTTTATTATTTGGTCTTTGCTCAGGGTATAAACCCCACAATTTTAAAGCATGCTAAGAGAATAATAATAAAAAGCCCAGTGCAGCTTAAATCAATTATTGATGATCCACAAATTTTGTGTTCTTTTTGTTTTTCCTGATGATCATATCCTTCTTACATGTCAATAACTGAACTAGAAGACACAGATGGAATTTGCTGATACAGTAAATGTTCCTTTTTTTTTCAAGCAACTGACATAAACCATCTAACACTTGATGAAATATTACAGCTGCAGTGATACTTCTATCCGCCAGTGGGATCGTAATATTTTTCAAACTTCTCTGAATATATTATTTATTAAGTTGAAATTTAATATTCAGATAGAGACTAGCATTTGGTTTTGTCTCAAATATTTGAGCATTTAGAGTTAAAACAGTGTATTACAATTTAGTCTTTTCTTCAGTGTTCTTAATTGAAAAATAAATCTGCAGTATCCATTTCCTTAATTGGCGTGTTGGATGAAGGAGCCTTGGGATACTCTTGGGGTGGATAAGGAAGGCTCACCCTGCATGACGCGTAGCTCGCTCTCTCCTCACTCCTGGCAGAGCCTGTAGGTTTGCTGTGCTGGTGATTAAGAAGAGCAATGCATGCAGGAAGACACACAGACCAGTAAACTTCAGCTGAAACTTGCACTGAGCTGCTGGGGACTCAGAGGCCTGGTGGGAAGGTCACACGCATTATCTAAGTACCAATTAAAGAAACTCTCATTGTAGGGAGGGAAATGCCAGTGCACAAAGTGCAGCCCTTGGTCCTGGAGAAGAACTGAAGCCAGGGCTGCAGTGATGAACAACCCAGACTGTTGTCCCGATCCTTGTAGCTGTTGAAGGGTACTTGGGGCCAGGGCTGGTGGCTTTGCTTGGGAAAGGCTCCTTGTGAATGCTGAGCAGGTTTATTCTCTCCCTCAGACACTTGAGAGGCCTGCTCTGCTAATGGCTGTTCAGACCCACCTCATGGGGAATAAAGCTGGGACTTGCAGAACTCTTTTCATCTTTACAGCCAAGCCCAGGTGCAGGCCCTCCCTGGCTCAAGGGTGTCTAAAGGACCACACTCCCAAGGCTTCTTTCCAGGGCCCTTAGTCTTTAGGGGGAAGAAATAAGGGCCTGAATTGGGGGGGGTAATCCTTTCAGTTAAGCACTCCTTGAGGATTTTCAGGGTAACATGTACAAGAGCGAAAATCTTTGCCTCTTTTCATTTCTCCTTCTGTCCAGACAGTTCAATGGTATTTCTTTTTT
>VXBR01008888.1:190436-250214 GCA_013400215.1 Cisticola juncidis | reverse complement strand
CAAGAACTGTAAAGGTTTTTTTTTTTTTTTTTTTTTTGTTTTTTTTTCTTTTTTTTTTTTTGCTATGAATATGTAATCCATACAGTTGTAAGGAAGGGCTGCTTGTACTTTGTAAGGTAGTGTGAACAAGGAGAGGTTTGGTGGCAGTTGTTCAGTGCTTTTAGTACTTTAACATGCGGAAAATACAAGAAACATCAACTCTTCTTTTTCCCACTTTTTTGGCTTTTTGTAGGAGTGATGGATATCTGGCAGGGATTGAGATAGTTGATCCTGAAGCTGCAAAGGTTGCATATTGAGTTTGATAAGACCCACAGGGAAGAGTTGCAATGAACATAGGATAACAGCTAATATGAAGGTGGATTTGTATTAGCTGCTTCTCTGAATACAAAGTTATGGAAGGCTTATTGGAGGAAAAAGAATGTAAATGTATGTCTCAAAAGAGGAAGAGAAGAATTTGAAAAGCTTAGCAGAACTAAAAGTTATTTAGATGAACTAAAAAATGGCACTGACACATGTATAATGCATGCAAGCAGTGATAATTTCTGAGACTGGAGAAAATTCCTCTCTGGTCCTTACTACTTCTGTGTAAATGTTAAATCTAGTCAATGATTAATTGATTCTGTCATATTGTCTGTGTTCTTTTTGTATTGTGCATTCTTTGCAAAAGGCAAGAGGCTTAAGGCCCTTCTAGATTTTAGTAATGTCTGTAAATTCAATAGAGCAAATACTTTTGTGTAACCCTCTTATGCCATAACTTATAGTAACAGTACTGTCCTGGTCACTTATGTGCCTACAACACAATAAAAATACCAGTCAAAAAGCAATACTCTTTTATGTCAGAGTCATTTCTAAAAATGACAAAACAGAACATTTGTGAAGTGGACAGCTTACCAAATCTGTAGAGGAATGATTTGCCATGTGATTTCTAGTTCAGTGTTCGTGTCAGAGTGTGCAAGCCAAAACTGCTCATCTGGCACAGAGTACAGAGATATCTCATGGCAAGATTTTAGTTTTGTAGCTAAGTTTAGCAGATGCCAAATTTAAATTTCAATTATAACAAAGTCATGTGGTTATGATTTTTTTCCTTGGTTTGCCAGTGAGGATAGCCACACACATTTAGATTTGAGGGTCTAAGTGCTGCCAGCAGGTCATTTTCACTGTTCTGGCTGATAGCAGTGGCTCTACCTGTGTAAAAGAAGAGAATCTTTTACCATGTTGTAAGTATTGGTCTAGGAAATAATCAGAAAATTGTACAACTGTTTTTAAGATCTATAATAAAGAGAATAAAATTTGTTCAACTACCATGCCATGTTAAGATGAAGCAGTTTTACCATCAGTGTAAGTGTACCATCACCTTTGGATTCTTGCATATAAAATTCTATGCTGTGTTCAAAGCTGCTGGGGCATGGCCAGTTGTGCCACTTGTTCCTGATGTTTTAGATACTGGAGTGAAGCATGTATTTGGTCAATTGTTTTGTAGTCTATTGATTGCTGATCTAAACTGTTTAAACAGCCCACTAGTATATTTTGGTAGAGGAAATAATAGTGAGGATTTATAATAATAATAAAAAAGTATGCTGGAGTTATTTCTTCTGTGGATATACACTGGAGAATGTGAGAAATACAAAATATGGCAAACTAAAGACTGTAATCACTGGAGAAAAAACTACTGTGAAAGACTTAATAATAGCTGTAAATGTGCAACATGGAACAACAACATCATGCCATTTCATGTATACATATCAAAGGCACTGCAGGAAATGGAAACTATTTCGAACTTTGTTATGGAGTTTTGCAAAACTGATGGCGATGTGGTTTATTACTTTGCTAGTTAATTTTATGAGAAGTTCACTTCAAATGTTTTTTTTTTTCCATTTTGTTGCAACAGTAAAAATATTTCACTAATATTTGGCTAAACTGAGTGTTTTTTCTGTTCTTGTGAATCGGGTTCCAAAACCTGTTTTGTCTTTTTCCTCAGTCAAAGGAAAGAAAATGAAAATGGATTTGAGTTGTAGGGAAGGCTTTAAAATTAGTATGTGCTGTTTGCCTATTTATATGAGTGGAATAGCAAAATAACATCAATATCATGTGTGCATGTATACTGGGAAGAACAAAAAGAAAAACTGGGAGAAATGTAGTTGAATTAGGAAGCTTATTGGTCTGCAGGGAGCTGCAAGTTTTTGAGATGGCTGACCTGGGAATGATTGTTTGGTGTATATTCAGCATTGAAGCAAAAATAGTAATAATACTATATTATTATAATATAATGTACCTGGATACACAAATTCTTATTAAAGAAGTGGAACTGTACAGTTTGCTGGAATGATAATTCACAAGATGTAACATTTAGGAGTTACAGGGCTGTTAGATTTTCTCTGTAGTAGCTGAAAATCAGAGCTTTTTCTGCGATTTGTTTTGTTCGTTGCTGGTCTCCAAACCATTCTGTTACAAGCTCTTTTCATGGTGATTTTATCCACAGAGGTGCCAAGTGGGGAGAGGAGCCCAGCTCTTTCCTGCAGTATAAATGACAGCTTGTAGTGTTGTGTTCCATGTGGTGTGTCTGACCAGGGTGGTGGAAAAGGAGTCAGAGGAGTCAGCACTGCAAATTCTGAAACATGAAAATGTTAACATTTAACTGAAATTTGCAAATACTTGGGAATCTGCTGATTGCTGATTTGATTTTTTTTTTTAATTTTTTTTTTTTTTTTTGTTTGTTTTTGTTTTGTTTTTTTTTGTCCAGGGAAGAGCTTGTTTTACAAGAGCTACAGATTACCATAATAGTTTGTAATGTAGAATTGAGGCCTAGAAAACCTTTCAATGCTGGCAGAAGAGTGTATTATTTCACATACTTAGTCTAGAGAAATTTAGATTAAGGTGCATAAGAATTGTTGCATGTTGAATAAAAAAAGTAGAAAACATTTTGTATTAAAAAAATAGTTTTGTTCCTGTTGCTGTAAAAAGTTCAAAGTCTGTTTCCTGAAGTAAAGCATTATTAGTATAATCACTCAGTTTTGTGTATTCCATGGAACAGGAATTTGAGTGTTCATTCCTCTGCCTTTCCTGTATATAGCAAGGCCTTAGTGTGTGATGTGTGGGTATGCAAATGCATTAGCACTGGTTGTTCTTTGGGCCTTCACTATTACTGTTTAAGATACTGACATTTTAGGACAAACAAAAACGACAACCCCCCAAAGAACTAAAACAAGCCCCAGTCTTTTAGAGGTAGTCAAAGAGAAATTGCTAATAAAGGTGGAGATGTCTGTCTTGAGAAGATTTCTTTGTTTCTCCAAAAGAAAATAATTAAGAAAAATATGTGTCCATTAAATGTTGCATTATTATTTGATGAATTAGAGACATAAATTTGGAACCTAGCTTAATATCTTCATATCTTCATAAATAAGAATATGATGCTTTAGTTTCAGTTTATAATTCCTTAGAAATGTACAGCTTTTTAACTGTGTGCTTTGTTGAAAATGGAACTTAAGCTAGATTCCTGTAACAGTGTTCAGAGCCCCCTTTTTTGGCTGATTAGCTGTGGGTGGGATTGTTTTGTAAGAAAGGTCTGCTGTTATTAATGTATTTAGTTCACCTTACTTGCATTTTTTAGTCATGGCTGTATGACTGTATTTGTCCATTGTGTTTTATTTCGGCTTCTGAACTTGAGATGACTTCTCAAATAGTTTGTTAAATGTGACTGTTGCTGAAGAGTCTTTAATAGCATAATCTCATTTTGCACTATAATAGTCCAGGTCCCATATAAATGTGGCAAGTATTTTAAAAAGGGCGAATAGTTTTGGTATGCCTAAAGAAAGATACCAACAGAAGGTAATCACTGTATCTGTACTGCTCAAGTGTAAAGTCATCATCATTTTGGCATGCCCTGGTTAATGAATTTCCCTGGGTATGCTAGGAATGTCTTTCTTTCTAAATAAAGATACAGAAAACCCAGCGTACATTTTTTCTTTCCATATAGAAAGGAGAATAAACACTGTATAGAAAGCTATAACTAGTAATTAAAAAAACCCAAACAATTTGAATTATGCTCAGTGTTTGTTAGGTGGTCTGGAAGAAGATTGAAAAGATGTTCTGAATTTGGTTTCTGTTCCTTACTGGAGGAAAATATTGTGTAATCAGAAATCACATTTTAGTCAATGCTTTGTTTTGCTTTATTTGCTTAATAGCAATATCCCGCTGTGTGTAGTTTTTATCAGCAGTGCTTTTGAGGTTGTGTAATATTTATTTACACAATATAAAACTTTCCAAATATGAGACTTTTTAAAAAAAGTAAATGTGGTGTGAATTAACTAGTTTTGAAAGGAAAGTTAGTAAACTTCAAGGGAGGGAAAGTAGGGATTGTGGTTAAAAAATTATGATAAATATGGTTTTCTGACTGTTTTCTGCTTTTCATTTTGTTTTTGGATGTTTTGTTAAAGATATGAATCTGTAGGAACTTCTCCAGAAGGTATGAACTGTAAACCAAAACTAAAGAAATATTTGTTTGTGCTGAAGTTTTACGTAGAATTGGTACCCTGAAATAAACCTAGGTGTAGTGTTTGAACACATGGGAATTTTTTTAAATAAACACAGCCACAAAGGGAAAATGTGATAATGACTTGATGATGATGAGTGTCTGCTGTTACGGACCCCGTGAGATGCAAGTGCCAACGCCCCAGCCTGAACACCATGATCCAAATTGTAGTGAAGGAATTTGGCAGCTCTGATGCCTTTATGTGAATGTATTACCATGGCTATAAAGATAAATAGTTCCAAAATGGAAATACTAACAAATACTTAGTCATTTCCAAGCAAATTAGAAGCAAAAGTAGACATACTATAGGAACCAAGATAAATAAGAAGTCTATCTTTTGGGTACATGTGTTCCATTCCTGTTTCTCTGGGCTGGTTCTTCCGTTTAAAAATCAGTGTATTTAGACAGGTTATATAGATATATTCCCTTTGTAAAGGTCACATCCTCATTTCTTGATTTGTTGCAGCTTCCTTCCTGGTTTCCCTCTGTGTGACTCTCCTCTTATGCAAACATCAGCCCTGATTAAAGTCGAAAACTTGTGGAAAATGTTCTGTACCAAGTTGTGGTGAGCTGTCCGACAGCCGAAAACTGCTTGGAGGAGAGCGAGAGTTCAGATCTGTTCCCAAGGCAGGCTCCCCCTTGTGGATGCCGAGCCAGTTACTGACAGCTTCCATGAGCTTCCCCAAGTTTTAACAAGTTAAACTATAATTCCTCGTTTGGTATTTTTTAAAATTAGTATCTGTATATAATCCAATCCAAAAGTCGAGTGGTGGTTTTTGGTTTTGTTGTTTTTTTTTTTTTTTTTTTCCCTAATTTTTTTTTGTATCCTTAAGTAATTTTCAAGTCAGACTGACCTGAAAAATCTTAACTCAGAAGTTTTGAGAGTAGGAAAACTATTGTTGGAACAGGAAGGTCTTAACTTCTGAGTGAATCCTGTTTTTGATGCAACTTCTGCTGCTGCTTTTTGATAAAAGTGGTTTCCATATAAATGTGTTCTGGTAGCTTTTTCTAAATATTCTGCTTAGCTTCTCTTGAAGTGAAGTCGTGTGCAGTAGTGGATGTCTAACATATGATACTGATACCATTGTGAGTATCAGCACTGGCAACTGGGAGATTATTTCCGTCAGGTTCTCCAGGAAACTCTTCCAAAGGCTGGGGACAGCTGTATTGCTGGGTGGAATGACGTGTCTTTTTTCTGTCTTGAATGATGGTGCAGGACTTTGCAATGGCATGCGGGCTCTGGCACATTTTAGAATTTTGGAATTTAAAATTCAAAATTTCAAGAATTTCAACCTATGGTAAAGGCAATTTTTTTTCCCTCTTCACTTGACTCCTTGTTTCTTGCAAGGTGTTTAATGCAGCTCATTGAGTTGTCTTATTTACACAGGCTTAAGAGGCTTTTCTGCTTGCTCACTAGCCCAGGCTGAATGACTCATCTGGGATCAAACTGTTGACAGAGGAGGTGCTTTTGGAGCTGCAGATGGCACTGCCAGCATCTTAATGAAATCTGGTGCCAAGGGAAGCATATGACAAATGTAGGAAACAATATTATAAATTGCATGTGAATCTTGAAAAATAGTGGTGTGTATGTAGATGGAAGGATGTGTATTTTTCATCATGAAGAACTCAGTCTCACTCTTCCACTTCCATTAGTGCCAGCTGTAGCCTTGGCAATTTCTTAACGGCCTACAATTAATTGATCTGATGACTTGATCAATGTCCTAGTAGTTGACAATGTCTCTAAAGTGAATGACAGTCTTGTTGGAACACGCTTTCTTCAAAATCAGAAGTCATCTGATCTTCCAGATTAGTTTTTTCCTGTCACATTACTAGCTATTTTTGTACTAGTATTTTTATAATGTGCATATGGTTTCCTGGCTGATGGAGCTAATTGTTTATTCTCAGATTATTCTCAATCCCTGAGTTGTTGTTTGCTGATTTCAGTCGTTTTCTCAGTGTGAAATGGGTAAAATGACTCTAAGAAGGAAATCGCAGACTGTTCGTGGTGCAGCTTCACCAAACAGTGAAGCTGCATCATGAATCAGGACCAAGAAATTTGGCAAATTATGTAACTACTTTTTTGTATATAGACATTTGAAAACACAGATTATAATTCCCAGATTTGTACTTTATGTATCAGATGAAGAAATCACCTTGTACGTCTGAATTTAGATGGCTATTACTAACAAAACCATTATTAGATTTTTATTGGGAGAAAGATGCTACTGTTTCTCTTGCTTTTGTGGACCAATATTTTGTTTGGCTAGCTGCAAGAGCTGCAGGGGTTTTTGTTTCTTTGGGAAATGTAAGCTTGCCAATCTTGAACCCAGAGCCACAGCATGGGGTAATTCAGTACAGAAATTTTTGTTTCCTCACCAGTACAGATACTGACTGCATATTACAATCAAAACTATAATTTGGTAGAGTTGCAGATGAACTTTCCTGGGCAGTCGGGAGGGACTTTATACTGATCAAATCCTGTTTAACACATCATGGATTGATGAAAGAAAATTGTGTGCAAAAAAATAGATGATCATTTAATGGATAAGATATCAGCAATAATTTCTGATGACACTTATTCTTGTATAACTTGTCAGATCCCAGGGAATATCACGTTTAGTCATGCTTCTTCCATATTTCTGTTATCATCAAATTCTTGGGTACAGTGAAAGATTTTGTCTTTTCAATATCTTCAGTATATTATTTCTCATCGCTGTCGTGAACCTCAGCATGGTGGTAATTACTTGTTGGTTACTTTTACTGTGAGCTCAGCTGATAGACATTGTGTTGTCTTGATTTCTGTCTTTTTCTGGAGAATATTACATTTTCTCCTGAGATTTCTCTTCTGCTTTCTTAATGAAAAATCTAGTTAGTCTGGCTTTCTTTACTAGAAGTGATTCCAAGATGGTTTGTGTAAAATACAGTGTTTTCTTATTTCTTCTGTGGGAGGCATGCAGTGCAAGAGAAAAAACTTGCTCACTTTGAAGTCACACGTACACACACGTGCTTATTAATAAAAGAAATCCCCCAAGACAAATGAAAATAGTACTTGAAAAATAAACATGTATTTTAAATAGCTATATGGGATTTTTATATCTGACTAATTGCCCAAAGGTAACCATGACATTACATTTTGTTCCTTGTGCATGCTAGTTGCTTTAGTTTGGTAGATTTCCTAAATGTGTCTATTATTGTGTTAAAAATTTTAATTACTGAGCTTTGTGAAACTGCTTCTAAATACAAGGGGTGTTTGTAGAAAGCTGGCTAGATTGACAAGTGATTGACAGGGTAAACAGTCTCACTGTGCTCTGATATGCTATGCCGTGGTGCAATGCTACAGATACCTCATAAGCCTCAGGAAGTAGCTGCAATCCAATTTTTATTAAACTTTTACTGCCAATGTATCTTGACATTATTGTTAATCAGGAAACTAAGTATGCCACTGTTGTCTTGTTCTTCATTTCTTTAGAAAGCTTCACTATTACCTTGCATTCCTATAAAACTTTAGTGTGACATAACCCAATTTGTTTGCATTAGTAAAATACAGTTCAAAATACAGGAAGTTCAGACATTTCACTTCCATGTTTTCCATAACTTACTATTTTTGTAATGTGAAAAATCTTTAAATAACAAAAGCCTTTTTTGGTGTGATACTGCAGAATAACACCTATGGCTTCCAAAACAAGATCCACCTAGAAAATTAACATCAATTCTACATAGCTCTTAATATTCACCAACAGAGGCACAGTTTTACCTTATCTCTGCCACCTGCTCTCTGCAATGCACAAAAGAAAAAACTAAACTGGAAAACCCTCTGGAAAGATAGATAACTTGAAGATCTTGCTTTGTAGACAGTATTGGTAAATTTGAGGATACAAGGACCATAATGACAAATACTTAGTTTTTCAGCTGAAGACCATTATTGATGCTTCAGTAAAGAAAGATAATTCACATATTTTAAAAGCTTTGCAGCTTTAATATAATGCTTCAATTTCTTATTGGGAGATCAAAGAGAGCTAGTGTAAATTTTGGCACAATGCTGCAACTTAGTCTTCAAGTGTCACATGTGGGTCGCATAGACACACATGCATTGGATCATTCACATCTCAGAATGAGGTGGTTCATGCTATTACATTTCTAACTGGATCTTTTGCTGTGAAACAGGCTCCTTATCTTAGACTAGGCTCTTCTTCCCAACAAGTGGCCCTCTTTTACCATGTTGCCTGGATGTTTCACCCAGTTTGTCAACCTTTCTTCTCCAGTTGAATGTGAACTAAATGGACTATGGCCAACTGTGTTAAACTATGTTAAGGCTGTGTTAAGAGACTGTAGTCTGGATGAAAACTTCTTTTATCCTTTTTTTAGTGTACTGAAGTCAAGTGACTTAGAACCTTCTTAGGATGCTACTGTTAAAAAAAGAAAGAGTATATTTAGGGTTTTTTTCCTCTAAATTAAATGTGGTGATTTCACCTTACTTCTTCATAACATGTCAGTGTGCTGCTGTAACCTTGCCATATAATTTAAGAAATGTCCACCTCCATAGTGGAGTTTGCCCTAAAAATTATAGCTTTTGTGCTTGTGATGAATGATTCAGCATAGACTGGAGAGCTCTTAGTGCAGAGCTAATAGCAGCAAAATGCGTTGTGAAAATGGAAAAATATATTTTGAGAGTGAAATAAAAAGTTTTCTTAACACAGTGTGTTCTATTGTCTTCTGTTGGACCTGTCTGTTACCTTGCCCAGGTGTTTTGTTAGGCATTGACAACACCCCTAGAATGGGGTCAGGTTTGTTCTGCTCATTCTCAGGAAATTGCTGAACGGAACCAAAGTGTCTGGAGCTCTCTGGAGGCTGGGAGACTTCAAGCAGAAAGCAAGAAACACACAGGCCCTTTCCACTCCTTAGGAAACAAGGATGCTTCTAGAAACTGGGAAGAGAAAGGTTGTGGGCACCAAGAAGAGAGTGACTGAAATAAATTAGCTCATCATAGGATGAGGGTTTTTTCATAAGAGATAGGAAATAGAAGAAACCAATCAAACTACAAGTAGAAATTACTGAATTGAGAATACCTATGGCAGTTAAGTTCTGGATGTATTTTTTAGGGTTGAGCAGAAATCTCAACATCTTGAATACTTTTTACTTGGGTAGTAAATATTTGGAGAATTTTTATCCAAGAATTGTTAAATTTTTTATAAAAGATTCCAAGTATTTGAATGGCAAAATTAGTATGATTCCTGAAATAATCTGGACCTTCAGAAGCATTTTGTATGTGTTTTTCTACATTATGTGCTTTAATGCCTCTATTACCCAAATATGTAATTTAATATGAAAAGTTTTCAAAAGGTTTTAAGCCATGTACCCAAAATTAGATGTAATGTGCAATAAAAAAACAGGAACTAGTACCATTTTGAAAAATGTATGTGTATGCAGAAGTTGGAATTAGTATGGGTAATTCCCTGCCTTTCAAAACAATGCTGTAAATACTAGTAATTCTTGACACCACTTGATTCTGATTGCATTGGTTAAATTGGACATTTAATTGGTAAATGAATCCAAAATTCAAAAACTGGATGAAATTTAAAAAATACTCTAAGAAAATATTTTATCTGAGTTAGTAGAATCAGGCTGCCTGACCAATTATCTCAACAGAAGCTGTTTCCTTAATGAATTAATTAAAGTTTTCTTTTAGATTAAAAAATATTTTAGTTCTAGAATTTTAAGCTAAAAAATATTCCTCGGAATTGTGTTCCTCATTCAATATTTCTATTCTTTTAGTCTGTATTTTTGCCTGTGCAAAAGGTCTAATGGGTAGTAACTGGTGTTCTGTTCTAAAATAAATAAAATTGTTGTCTGTATCACCATTTCTATTAATTAGATACAATAATGTAAAACTATGTTCTCTCTTTGTGTTCAGGTAAATATCTGCATGATTTCTAATAAAAGTTTTATTGTTGTGTAGTTGTTTGAAGTGTTTGGTGAGAAGGTAGGTCTGCTTACAGTAGTATTTAATTGATGAGTTGTGTTAATCCTCTGTTAGTTTATTCTTTGTGCTGTTAAAAGTACCTTTAATCAAACATGCCTTTAAAAGGGGCTTTTTTTTTTCCTCAGTGGAACATTCTAAAATTTGCTTTTCCGGAGAAAATTGTCCTGAATTCTATAGAGAGGTGGAGAATAAAGCAGATTGTTAACAGTTATCATTGTAGGATCAGCATAGTTAGAAGGGGTTGGGGCAGAAGGTAAAAAAAAAGATAATTTTTTAAACTTTTCTTCTGTCTTTATGACTTCCCATTTCACCTACTCCAGGGGCTATTATACCTCCCATCTTTCTGGAAGTCTGGGGGTATCCTGGCAGCAAAAAACCTCTTTGTACACCTCTCTAAATATAGCTTTCCTTGCTCCTGTCTCCTGAACCACCACTTCTGCCAGCCTGTGCTTTGAACTAGGTAGCTGACTAAAACTATTTTTATGTGTGTTTGAGAGATCTGTTCTCAGAGATCCAGATAAAAAGGGCAAGGCTGGAAGGTTCACGTCACAAAAGCTTCCTTTGACTCTTTAAATGCATTGAAGGGGATGGAAGCCAAGACAAATGAGCTATCCCCTACAGTATATTACTTTGATCAAGCTGTCTTTGCCACCATCTATCTAAATGATGGCGACATATTTTTAAAATAAATCGCGGAACTCAAATACTTCAAGTGAGTTTGGTAGCTCGAGTCTGCTGATGTGTGTGTGTGTAAGAGTGTGTTTCTGCTTGGAGCTCAGTAGGGCACTCAGAATGAGGGTAGGGCTGCAGAGAGCCTATGTTGCTATGAAGTTTTTCTCCCCAGGGTGATACAGCCTAATGTTTTTCACATGTTTGTCTTCACAGTGCAAGGCTGTGCTGCGCTCCAGGAAACCAATGCAGAGTCCTTGGTTAATGCCCTGCTTCTGAGTGTGTGTTGTGTGCAATGGGATAAGGAGTCTAGCCTTCAGGATAAATGCTGAGCAGTGGATATGACCTGTGGATCTTTTGCTATTTGTTGTTCTGTTTTCTACTGCGTTCTCATAAATGATATAAGAAAATAGGACTGGATAAATCTTTACCTATCTTCTGGCTGAAGCTGCCTTGGGAACGTGTAACAGGCAATTCATTGTTAGGCTGAGAAGGTGTCACAGTGCAGTCCTAGATGTGCTTATGCTGTAACTCCCAGGCATTGGAGTTAGCCTGCCTTTGTAACATGTGGGCCTGGGGGACGTGGTCAGTGAGGGGATGCTGCAGACACCTTGGCTGAAATTGGGTGTGTGATGTCTGCAGTGTTTTAGATATGTGAGCTGTATTCCACTCATAAAATACAGTGAAGACCAGTGTTGAGAAGGAGAAATTAATACAGAAAGCATATACAAGGTAGCATGGGAAAGTACAACTTGAGTGGTTTTGAAGGTCACAGGACAAATGTTAAGTCATAGTTCTGTTTCAGAAAAGGCATACAGTCTCTCTGACCTGGTAAAGCTCCTGCTTTAATAAGGCTGGATCATCTTTTTGGTGCTTATCTGTGTCTACTTTGGGAAACTTTTCAACAGATGATTATAGAATTATAGAAACTTTATAGAAGAACAAACCTTAAAAAAGAACTATAAATATGAACTGCAGAGTTTAGGAAATGCAGCTCCCCAAAATCTTGAAATAGCTGGGTTTGCTTACCCTAGAGGGGAGAGATCTGGACAGTGAGAGAAGAATGTTAGAGTTATCAGCAACTAATTGGGTTTTTTTTGCTTCTCTCTAGCAGCTTCATTTGGAGTGATAAGTTTAATTTGAAAATGAGGAAACTTTTTTCTATTGTCTGAATCAATGAAAGGCTACCAAGGCTTTTATGTACTTCAGTGGATATTTTAAAGACTGGCTTGATAACATCTGGTAGGGGATTATTTAGCTGTGTAAACTGATTCTTACTCAGTGATTCTTTCACAAGCTAAGCATTTAGAGAGGTCTTGTCAACATATTTTTTTGTAATTATAAGGAAAATGTATTAATTCTAATAATTATTATGTTACCATACTTAATATGAAATTATATTCAATCATACTTAATGGGAAATGCTTACTATAAGAAATTTAGTTAATTTACATTGAAATCTTTTGGATTATAAACCATTTTTTCTTCGTTTTTAGCTTCATCCTGCTAAGCCACAAACTAGGTTACAGAAAAAACTAAATTATTTATATTATTGTGACTTCATCCTTATTGCTCTTGTTAATAATGTAACAGAAGAATACAAACCCTAATGTGTTTCTTGAGCTTTTAAAAAGTCTTCACTAACATTTCCTCCCTCAATGGCTACTCATTTTTGATCTGGATTTAAGTTACATCACAGTCTTAAGTGCTCTGCTTTGTCATATTTTAATTCTGTTGTTGAATAAATGAACTTCTACCTTCAGAAAGTAATAATCAGTTTAGTAGGTACAACATTTCTTTCATTGAAAATTACTATGAAAAGCTATAGAATGGCTTTTGACAAAGCTAAAGTTAGTGTTCCAGCAGCAACAGTGAAGTTAGGTGGCTTTTCAACCTCTTCATCAAGATCCTGCATTTGACAGAGGACATCATTAACAAAGAAAAATGCATTTGACTCTGAGTAGTGCAGAAATGAAAACCTTCTGGAGTACTTAAAAACTGAAAAAGAGTGTAAAAATCAAAAGAAAGGCTTTACTAATATATAAAAAAGCCTTAGAATTTAGTAGAATTATTCTGCTAAAGTAGAATAATGTATACTTCTATACTTTTCTGCTATGCCTTTTGATATATTAGGAGAAAAAAAAAACAAACCAAACAGATAATTTAAATTGGCATTAGAAGTATAAAAAATTATCCAGTGGTTTTTCTATGTACTGGCCTCTTAGTTTTAAAATCTCACTTGTAAGGAATGTAGCATGCGCCACTGAAGATTTTGATAGTTTTTAGGCTGTGCCACTGAAGAGTTTGATAGTTTCTTTTCAAGTGCTAGATCTGGCAATTTCTGTAATGAGGTTAAAAAAACCCAGAATACAAAACAACACAACTTCCCCTATTAATTTATATCTAGAGTATTCTCTTTTCATCCTTCAGGATATTTCACTCAGAGGTACGCAAATGTATTCTATTCTTCCCCCAGTGCTTTTCAACTGTGATGTGTATCACTGGTTATCTGTTTCAGATTATTTATGGTCTAACATGTAGGACTGTTTCCAGAAGAGCAGAGAGCTCAATGAACTCAATGTTTTTGGATTAATTTAGTTTGCTTGCTTACAAATTCTTTTCCTTTTCTCTCTGTAGCACTTTTTTATGACCCTTTTAATTTTTCCTTATTGCTTTCCTTGTCTGAGCCTGAGATTTTAAGCTTCTTTACTTGTGGTGTTATAATTGTATTGTGATCATATGTGGGGGGTTTTTGTGTGAGAGTTATCATGGGAGGGGTTGTGGTTAGTTAAGTAGTTGGCTATTGCTAAAATATATTTACAGTGTACTTCTGGGAGGTGAATTCTTCTTTCCTGAAATGTGAAGGTGAGGGAGAATTTGTGATCATGCACCGATATGAAGTAAATAAACCAGTAATGATGCAGCAGAAATGAAACAGATCTAGGATTGATAATTTAGTGTGTAGTGTACAAGTTTGGGTCCACGTTCCTCAGCTTATTCAAAGATGGGATGACTCTGACATGAATAAAGGCAGGAGTGTCATTGCATGATGTATTACAGGTGCCTACAAAGTTGAAGTGCCAGCTGAGAACAATGAAGGTTTGCAGCTTGCACCTTCATGACTTTTTCTGGAAATCCTGTAGTTTTAGGGATTTAACTTCTCACAAGTCTTGAGTTGGTGCCCAGGTTCCCATGTTTCCTAGGAACGTGCAGGCTGGCAGGGAGTGAATGAAGGAAAACAGCAGGAAATGCTGAGGCCAGCAGCACAGTTTGTCTTCTCTCCCTGCAGATAATCTGGTGACTCTCCCTCCTTTGCTTTCTTACTAGTGTACTTTCTTTTGATATTTGGACAGCTAAAAAATTTCAGAGAAATAAAAGCAAGCTAAACAAAAGTTTTCTTAACAAGAGAGATGGCTTCTTAGATTTACTCACTAGAAAAACAGGACACTGCCATTGAGGATTTCTTTATAGATCCACCTGTATCTTGGCAAAGACACACTGTGTACCAGGACAAGGTCCTACTACATACTCAGTGGTTTGGAGTCTAAGTTGTTGTCATGTTCAGCTTTGAAAAAGTTCTGCTTCTCAGGACATGCGTACCTGTGACTGCAGAGTGGTTTTAATCCTGTCTTCTGTCATTGCAATACCATTGGTGACTCACTTCTCCTTCTCCTTCTTTCTTATACTGAGTATTTGGTTGTTTTTGGAGAGTAAAGGAGTTTGTAGAAAAGGAGAAATTTAGCTCTGAAGCAGCCTGGTGGTTGGGACAACCTACTGGGATGAAGCTCATCTAAATTAAAATAACTTTTTGAAAAAAGCAATGTGAAAATAACTGCATCCTTGAAACAGAGTGATCTTCTAATGCTTAGCTATATTTTGCCCCAAACTTGGGGAGGAAGTTGATTCATTTTATAAGGTATTAGTGTCGGTTCAAGTGTCTGAATGTTAGAACTTAGGTGGTCTTGTACATAAATGCCCTTGTTGTGGAGGTTTTAGTTGTGTAAAGGATTGGGTTGCAGTTGAATGGGAAATTTAAGGATATCAGTGACATCTGATGTTGGTACCTGGAACTAATTTTGTGGATTTAGCTCCTGGTGTTTCTTACTAATTGACATGACTTTTTTAAAGCTCAGGAGTCGGAGTCTTTTGTACCTAGGAGCCTTCATTATTTCGTTATTAACATTAAAAGAGCTTTTGCTGTTTGTCATGTTAAAAGTTTTAAATAGCTTACCTGAAAGATTATGCCATCTTAATATATCATAGCTTTAAGATAGCAGATTTGTCTTACTCATGTTTCATTTGTTGAATAGAATGGTATTAGTGTATATTGAGTTCATGGCTTACCAAACTGTTATCATACATTCATCATTTCTGGGAAGAATATATTTAAAAAGAACAATCCCATAATAATAATAATAATAGTAATAATAATAATAATAATAATAATTTAGACCCAGATTTTTTTACATGAGTTTTTTCCTCCATATTTAATAAGAACAATTCTCAAACAAAACATGTAGAACTTATTTATAATAACAATTCATTCTGTGTTTTTAATACTACTAATAAAATACTGGAATTTGATAGAGAACTTTCAGGTGCTAGATTTATTAAGAGCTTAGGGTTTTATTTTGCCTTTTTTTTTTTAAACTCATTTTGGAAGAAGGCCATCTTGAAATTTATGAGGAGAAATTTGTTATTGTCAAGCCAAGATGTAATATCTTGATGCAGTGTTAGAAATATAATGACTAGCTAGAGTGTCTTACAGGAATTGAAAGGACTGGTGTTTTTTTAATATGTATGTAAGAAATAACTAAATATCTGGGATTTTGTGTGAAATTAGGTGTCTGAAGTTTTTTATAATGCCTAAGGATTTACAGAAAAGGTGTAGTTTCCTTTCTTCTCCCCTCAAAACGTTTTAATGCTCTTTAAAGAACATAACTAAAAAAGGACATCAGAAAACAGAGCTGCACAGACCAATTCTGACACTTGATTTGTCCTAACTTCAAAAGTAGGCAGCAGCTGCCATCTTCACACAGCACCAGCTGACAGGTTTTGTATTTAAATTGCAGTTCATTCTGCTCACCTGAATGAGTTAGACCATTATGTGTGTACCTTCATACATAATCACTCTCTTATAATATAAGAAGTCCTATTAAATGTTGCATCAAAGTAATTTTTCCTCCCAAAATTGGAAATATTTGACAAAGGGTAATGTTTCTAAATATAAGTACTATATCACATCTGGAATTTTTATGGTGGTGTGGGATAACTGTGCAGAGCCAGTTAATACAGAAATAAGTTGATATTCACACGTTTCAAAGCAAAAGATAGCTTTTCAAAGACCAGGATGGCTTTTACATTGAACACTTAATTATACTACTGCTACCTTGGGTTTATGCTGTGCCTTTCATCCCTGGATTTTCAAGCGTAGAAGCAACATTAGCCTCACAGCATCCATCTCATTGATGTAGGTAACGTAATAAATCACTTTGAGGCTTGGTTTACTTACTTTTGTGAAGTAGGTAAATGGGCTTAACCAAAGTAAAAAGACTTAAGCATCTGATCAAGAACTGCACACAGATCTGATTCTCAGCTTCATCCTCTATTGCTTCATAATATATATTCTCAAAGAAAGATTTGGGCCCTTTGAAAAGCTGTCTGACTTCATCTCTTCTTGTGTTACCAACAGAACATCAGGATATCTCTGCTTCTCAAGTACTGAACTTCCACCCTTAGGAAAATATTTTTAACCCCACACACATGCATTGACTTTGTCTGTTTTTTTTTTTTTTTTTTTTTTTTGTTAGTGAAAACATTTGTTAAAAAACAGGAACCAACTTAAGTAGTAAACAAGTTGACATGTTCCCTGCATAGACCACCAGAGTTGCCATGGTTAACAAGCAATCCCAGTAGATTCATGCCTGGAAAATGGATACATCTCCTAGCAGGACTTGACAAATGGTATCTTGTCATAATATTGATTCTGCCCTACTGAAAGAGAGGCTTTGTGTGAATAGACAGCACTTAGGACCACTTGTGAAAATTGAGAATTATTTTAGTTCAGCGTTTTATCCAGTTTTCTAGATTAAATGGATTAAAAGGATTTTTGGATCAATTGCATTGACTTAAACTGAACATATTTTGGTATCTTAATACTAAATTTTTAGGTGTAATCCAAATTTATGTGGGTGTACATTCTGGTACTATTTGGATTATGATGCCAGCAGAGTTGTGTAGTAAATGTCAGTTTTAATGATATCCCCCACTCAGTGCCATTAGAATACAGATTAGTGGCACATTTTAAGAGATATGAGTTGATAGGAAGGCTGAGAACAGTGCCTTTTCAGCATGGTGTCAGTCCAGTTAGGTATCCTAAGGTATTATATGGTGATATTTTCTTGTGGAATTGTGGCTTAGATAAAGTGTTTGTCCTAGTTGGAACTGCATTGCAAATGGACCCTTTGCCCCCTTTTCAGGAGGAACAAATTGAAATGATATGCTGATAGGATGTAGGCATTTGGGCTAATTCTGTTTCCTTCTCTGGGGCATAAGATCAAAAAAAAGCAAGTTGTTCTCTGCAAGACTCCATCACAAAACAAAAGCTCAAAAAACCCCAAACAAGTGAAATCCCCAAACACCAGAATATCCACAGCATTTTGGTGCTAAATGAGTTCAAGTACAGAAGTACAACAGGTGGAAAAGATGTGATCCCAATCCACTAACATGTACAGAGACCACCATATGAGGAAACAGGTCTGGTTGTAGTCAAAGATGAGTGGGTTTGGTCTGAGAGCTCATCTTTCCTTCTCTTCCTAAATTAACTCAGAAATTTTGATACTATTTACTTCATTCAAAAATGCCATCAGAATTATTTTCAGGTAATTGTAACTCTTCAGCATGACATGATGGAGCCTGGTTTCATGGAAATATTGCAAGAAATGCATGTATTTTTCAGAGATCACCTTCACTTGTATTTGCCAGTGAAAACATGTGTGTACTTGAGGCTTTTCTATAAAGTTTTGGTGTAGTTAAAGAAATAATTTATGGAAGTCTGAGAAATTATAGAAACACTAACTTGTAATTTGACTATTTTTTCATAGCTAAATGTGTGTGTGTCCCTCATCAAATTTTTTCAGATTGTTCAATTAGTAGGAAATAGTGCCAATAGATGAATATTTGTAGGTCTCAGTAAATACTTGCCATTCCTTTGCCAGGTGAATCTTTGATCTGCATCTACTTCTTGGATGAGCAAAGCGAGTAATACCAAAGTCTTTAAGCCTTCTGAGAGCAGGTTATATGTCTGGTCTGGTTTCAAGCCTTCTCTGCCACATGATAGAGATTCTATATCTCTCTCTGCAGAATTTTTCATGCTCTTTTTTAATTTTGAATGCAATTTAAAAAGTACTGCCTTCAAATTATTTTGATTGGGACCCCTCACTTTTGTAGGACTGTAGAGATAATTCAAAGAAGGGCATACATGAAGAATAATCTGAAATTTTAGGAGGTTTAAAGGGAATGAGAAAAAAAAAATGTCATTCTTATTAAAAAATTGTACTTTTTTACTGTTTTTTACATGAGAATGCATTGCTTTTATGGGCTTGAGTATAGACGTGGATGTTTTGTTTTTATTGTTGAAATGTGTAAATGGGTATGTATCTTTGCAGTATGTATCTCTGTAGTGTTGTGTGTCAAATTGATAAGAGAGTTTAAGGTCTTTAAATAAAAAAGGGAAAAAGAAAAAATACGTAAATACTGTCTAGATAAACATTGTAATTAATTTTATCCTTTATTGCAGTCTTTTTCTTCAACAGATTGTTCTTGTGATTACAGTTACTTATAGTGGTTTTGACTGACAGTCACAGATAGTGCGGATCTATCTGGACAGTGGGAACCCCACAGGAGAGGAAGGATGGCTTTCTCTGTGTGTTAGTGACTGGCTGACAATGTGGTGGGCAGTCAGATGTTAGAGTCTATGATATTAGAGGATTTTTCCAGCCTAAATGACTTGGTGATTCTGTGTTCTTAACTGAAAAATTCAATTTCATTAGGTGGAATTCTTGTGGTCAAACTTACTTTTGACCATTTGTGTGCTGCAGTAATCTGCATGCCTGGAACATGAATGCAATTTGTCACTGATTTACAGAGGGCCAGGCTCTTGTGGGATGCATGCTGCTTGAATCCTTTTCCCTCTGTCCATTGTAGAATAACAGAATGCTTGGGCTGAAAGGGACCTTTAAAGGTCATCTAGTCCAACCCCCTGCAATGGTCAGGACATCTTCAACTAGATCAGATTTCTCAGAGCCTCATACAGCCTGATCTGAAACGTTCCCAGAATCTACCACAGATCTACCACCTCTCTGGGCATCCCATTCCAGAGTTTTGCCACCATCACTGTCAACATTTCTTCCTTCTACCTATACTGAATACATAATTTTTCAGTTTAAAATCATTACCCTTGTCCTGTTTCTGAAGGCACTACTAAAAAGTCTAACTTCATCTTTCATGTCTTCAAGCTCTCTTAAGAACTGAAAAGAAGCAATTATGCCTGCCTGGAGCCTTCTTTTCTCCAGGCTGGACAACCCCAACTCCCTCAGCCTGTCATCATGACATCACCATGTCATCAGAGGGTTTTCATTCCTCTGATGGATTTTGTTACCCTCCTATCTGGACCTGCTCTAACGAGTCTGTTTTTCCACCAGAGCTGGATGTAGTACTCCAAGTGGGGTCTCACTAGAGTGGAGCAGAGGGGCAGAATTGCCTCCTCAAACTCAGTCTACTTTTGATGGAGCCCAGGATGCTGTTGCTTTTCTGGGCTGCAAGTGCATTGCTGGGTTGTGTCCAGCTTTTTACCCACCAGTACCCCCACGTCCTTCTCTGCAGGGCTGCTCTCAGTCCCTTCATCACTCAGCCTGTATTTGTGCTGGGGATTGCCTCCACTGAGTGCAGGAATTTGCACAATCTGCAGATCTGTACACTCCAAATATGCAGATGCATTGAAAGATTGAGAGAAGTACAGTAATTACTGCAACTTTGGAAAAAGAATCTTTCTCTTGGCATGTATGGCCAGCAGCCAGGTAATGCATGACTGTTGGAGTGCGTAATGTTCATTGCATGACTAAAATCACTATCATAATTGAAATACTGCCTTCATAATTGTATGTATAAATGTGTATGCATCCACATACAGCATTCACTGTATTTCAGGAAACACGGCATCTCTGAACACCAAGTGTGGTTTTGGGTTCCTTTTTCATATTAGATTCAGCCAACATGTGACTGAAATTTTCAGGAGTACTAGTGACTGGATATATTGTCACAAGTCAATTTATATTCAGTTATAGCATAAAACTGAAGAGAGAACACAAATGGAAGCAGGGAGGTTTTGACAACCCGCTTCATGTTCAGAGGCTAAGCAGCTCAGAAACAATTGGGGAAAAATACAAAGGTAGAAGAGAAAAGAAAAAATGGTTAGCTCTACTATATGCATATGAGAAAAATCACATTTTCAGTCTGAGAATTCAGACGTGAGAATTTTGATTAAAATCATCTAAGAACTGCTGTAGAAACACCAGTACTTGAAGGCGGTTTGATTTTTTTTAAACACTATCCAATTTTTTGGCAGATGCTTCTATTTGAAGTTCAGAGATTCTTTTATATTAAACAGTAGGTGCCTAATTAGAATGGTTTAGAATTGGAGGAGTTTCAGTGTGGGCAAGAGGAAGCTTCAAAATGTTAAGCTATTCATTTTACTTTGTGTAATGTCTTAAAGCAATAAATTTTGAAGATGGAACTTTTTTTTTATTGAATCAGTCCTCGTGGTGAACAATCCTACCATGAACATTAAAGTGCAAAGTACTGGGAGTAACACGTGAGAACACATGTTATGTTCATTCATTTATAGTCTAATGATTTACTTTATCTTTTTACATTGCATGATAAGTAATCTTGTTTTGGGATTAACTCATCTATTTTAATTAAATGTTTACATTTTTGTCAAGTGGAGTCGCATTTCATTTGTTGCTTACACAATGCCATTATAAAGTATGTTTGTAATAAAGACTTGTTTTATGAAGGCAGAATAACAAGCAGAGTAACTATTTCTTCATCATCTCTTTGGAGAGTCTGAGTGCCATTGTTCAGACTAGAACCATATTTCAGGAGTAATACTTTGTGTTACTTCAGTGGAAATTGTTTTCTATAAGTATTTTATCATTTAAGACTCTTTGCAAAATGTAAAATCAAACCAAGAAAGTTTAGATTTATTAAATGTTGTTGAATCCTGCCCACAAGTGTAAAACAATCAGAGAATTTGTAAGATTAATCAGGTGGGTTATAGTGGAGCAACACTGAATTCGAAGCAGTTTGCTCAAGGCTGTTCCCAGGCAGGTGCTGAGGACCTTCATGGCCAACCAGAGCTTCACCAGCCTCATCCTCAGAGACACTGTCTGTACAGACTTTAAAGAGACTACTTATTCACTGAAAGTTCCAGTGCATGTTCATTTACATGCTATTAAGTGTCTGTTTTGTTACCCTTTGTAATAATTCCGTAAAATTAGGTTCTGTGCCATGATCAGGGAATGTGTTTCCTCCCCTCCAGTAGTAATATGTCTCTATCATGAATTCTGTGTTTATTGATCAAAATATCACTCTGTTTGAAATATAGAATTTAATCAGCTTGAACTAATGAGGTTGAAAACCCTTCAGATTTTTTTCTTCTGCTGTTTTTCTATTCTTGCTTTGGAGCAGCACTGAGTTTTCATTTAACACTTTGGACTCCTACTTGAGTTCTGATAAAGTTCAAAATTTTTATGAACTGAGAAGATTTTTACCTTTACCATCAGATTTTTCTTTGCTGTAAACTACATTGAAATAAAATCATTGAAATTTACTGCAGGTATGGTTGGGTTCCTTATCAGTGATTAAATGTGCTTGAATTGGTTCTGTTTTCTTCATTGTTCACTTACCAATTGTATTTATTGTATCATTTTGGTGCATCATTATTTTGATACATGAGTGTACAATAAACCAAAGTCCTAAACTCATACATCTCTAGGCAGAATTTGAGATGAGGCAGTATGGAAATCCTCTATTTTATGAATTCTTCTTTAGATTTTTGGCCAGGATGGGGTTGGAGTCTTCTTTTAACCAGATTCTGAGCTAAGATGTTCTTAGCTGATGTTCTTACCTTTTGCTTCCCTGACTTCCCTTCATCCAACAGGACAGTGCATGTTCCAGCTTGTACTTATGGTCAGGTGTTAATTGGGATCAACAGGGGACACTCCTTAGACTTAGGGATACTGTGGTTATTTCCATCTGATTTTTTTCATTACCAACTTGTCAGTTTGATCTGTAGGTACCAGAAATAGTCATGCTGTAGTTGTTTCTGGTCATTATCTTTATTGAGTTAGTTCAGTGCCTTCTGCCATGGGATCTATCAGCAATACAAAGATTTTTTGTTCTTCTACCTTGAAATGTGTCTTGAATGATTTTTTTCTGTATTATTTATGATCTCCATAATTCACTTTTTCGTTTCAAAGACAGTTTTGTCATGTAGGACTTGTATTTCTCTATGCCAGGGCCCGTGGAGGAGCTTGCTGCTCTTTTTCCAGCTATCAGGAATAAGTTAGTTTGCTGAGCCTTAACAAAGCCCAGTGGGTTCCTTTTCACACTACTGACAGTTCAGCAGACAGAACATTCTCTGGTTCAAAGAATTAATAGGAGATATTGATAGATACCTGAAAAATAGACAGTACATGGATTTTCCCACAGAAGTGTTTTTCATCTCTCTCTTTCTGGTATGCAGATGTATACTTCTCCCCATCTCCTTCAGAGATTAACATATTAAATACAGTCACGCTTCCCTAACGTGAATGAAAGTATCATTTTGCTTCCTCTTGCTTTTGTTGAAAATAGTTTTGGCCTTCTTGCCTTGTAAGCAATTAATTATTTCATTGAGGTGCAAAAGAGGAGTCCATAGTACTCCTATGTGCCAGTTCTACTTCTGATTGAAAGAGATGAGGAAAGAGATGTATATTCATGCAAGTATTGTAGAAGATAATTTTAAAGAATGGTAGGAACACTTTGAGGAAAAAAAAGCATCCTAATACAGAAGTGTTTTATTGTCAGATAAGTGCAATTTGCTGTAGTAGAAAACTACATTTTAATGTTATTTTTACTTTTGGAAAAATTTATATTTTTTAAATGTTAATAACTAAAATATTAGTGAATGCAACAAAATTTGAGGCAAGGAGGGAAAAGAGTTAGTGAATCTTAAAATAATTACAGGAATATTTACAGTTTTATGAGTACATGTATTTAAGCTTTTTCTGTGTTACTTGTAGAAAGTTAATATGTTACTTAAAGACAAAAGAACAAGATTCCTCAGGTATTTGAAGAGGAATAGTATAAAGGGGGTATCAAAGAGGCAGGCAGTACCTCCCTCCAGAGCCTCTTGCTGTCTCTTGCCGTTGGTCCTGGCTCATCCTGTTGATAGGGACACTGCAGAATGGGATCACTGAAGATCCCTGGGTGTAAGCTTTTAAGCCACCTAAGCTACATGTGAAAAATTATTGTGGAGGGAGTTATTTGTTTATTAACAAAAATGGTTGGGGAGGGAATTATATTTGTAAACATATTAATGCCAGAAAATGCTAGGTAACTGTACCATCTCTTTACTGTTGTGCATAGTGGTGTCTAAAAACTGTCCTTAAAAACCAAGTTATTATTCTTTTGGAGCAATATTGTATTTCTGCTTCTCAGTTCCTACTTACTGGAATATAGACACTTTAGGATTTCTGTTTTCTTGTTGCTTTTTTGAGTTTTTTGCTTGCAAAAATTTCTGAGTAGCTTTACAACATAGAGTGTATCCATAATCAGAGAAATTAGGATATCAGGTCAGTGTCAATGACACATCTTGGTCTGTTTATATGTGTACTACACATGAGATGTCACAGTGGTTCATAGGGCAAAGAATTGATTCTATGTCAGAAAAAATGCTCTTGGCTACTGCAACCACTTTCCTCTTTTCTGTTCAATTTTTTAGAAAATGTAGCAAGAACAAAGGAAAAATGTCAGTGTAGACAATTTTTTTCCTATCACTTGCCAAAAACTTACTGGCTTTTAAGAAATCACTGTTTTTCTCTTTCTTTTTTCTTTTTCTTTTTTTAATGAAATTGTCTTCTCTGTTCCTTAATTTATACTTGAAGTGCCAGCAAATAGCACTGAAGCCATGAAAACTAAGCCCGTGAAATGAAGCCAAATCAAATTCTGCCTTTGCCATTGTCTTAAGTAGATTATTCTCACAGTTAATGTCTATCTCATCAGTAGATGAATACATAGCTAGGTGCACAATGTATTTTAAAGAAATTTAATTGCATATGATCTTCCTGCACAATTCTTTTCTTCTTTTTTTGTTAGTATTTTGTTATTTTGCTGTTCTGATAAATACGTTTTTAAAATTCAGGAAGAGCTAACATATTTTAAGAAAATATTGCACCATCCTTAATGAGAAAAGTTGGTATCAAGATCTTCTACCTTTGTTTAAATTAATTGCCAAATTTACAAAATAGTTGGCAGTACTCATTCTGAGTCTTGCAAATAAACCTCTAAGAATTAACAAAATTCACTGAATTAATATTTCCTGTGCTAGAAAAATTATTGTTCCATGTGTGAGCTTTATTATACTTATACGTGAACTTCTGTAGTCATAAAAAGGATCATTTAAATGATGATACTCTTTTTAAAGTAAACACAGAAGACAAATAAATGTCAGATATCCTGTTCCTGTTAACAGTTTAAAAACACTTCAGAAAACAGAACCTGTCTGCAGTAGTCTGCTTCAGGTATGATTAATGTGAAGTATTAGATTTGCACAGCTTTTCAGTAGCTGATCCAATTTTAGTTCATCATGACAGAATTAAAACAAAAGCAAGCTATATTTAGAAACCTAAATTGTGGAAGTGTTGAATAATTCTTTCCTGTTTAGTTGCATTCTGAAGAAGCTTAGCATGCGGTTTAAAATAAGATGTTTCATGCTATTAATATAAAATCTTCTCTGCTTAAGAAAAGGGTTTCTGAAAAAGGTTAGGGTGTTTTCTGTAATATAGATAGCATATACAGTGATTTAGTCCTAAATATATCATATTAATTTACTTTCATTACATCAGAGTGTTTTACTCTGCCTAGCACTGTGTTGGAAAACTTGAACTCTTGTACTTACAACTGGAAATAGCAATAAGGATCTTCATCCATAGGAGAGGGTTTGAAAAGAGGTACTTAAAAAACAGCTCTTTAATTTCTACACTAGGTGTGGCATTACAGATAACAAAACATGCTCAGCCTGGGGATTTGTTAATTTTTTAAAAAAATTTTTTCATTTTTAATTTTGTGTGATGAGATAAATTTTAGTGATGGATTCAGAGAGCAAAATAGGAAGTGTGGAAAAAAGGCGAAAGGATTTTGTTAGTATTTTCAAACTTATATGAATGAGGTTTGAATTCTAGCTGATCAGATAAATGAATGTGTTGAGAAATGTCAGATTCCACTGACCTTAACAGAAATTTGCAGCTTTTAGTGCCTTTGAACTTCAAGCATTGAACTAAGGATCTAAACCCTCAGCTTTTAAGAAGCATACTTGATTCTTCTAGTAATCATTCCTAAATTCAAGATAATTAATTTTGTTGTGTCTGGAATAAAAGAGGAGACAAGACTTCCTTTATACCATTTGATCACTTACAGTTATCCATTTTGTCCTTTCCTTCAAGTTTGCTGATCTTGTCAGGAGTTCATGATGAGCTTTTAGGGGAGGCTATTTGTCTATTTTCATGTGTTCTGTATGGCTCTGAAAATGTGAGTCTGTATGAAAAGCATGTAGTGTTTGCCTTGTTCTTACATCAGAAGAATTTTTTCTTTTGTCCATTTTATGCTTGTTTCCAAAGGCTTAAAATGCAAGCTTTGTTTCTGCAATAATGGCTTAGTGTAGGCTTACATTGTTGATCCCCTCAGTAGATGCAATGTAATCCACTTTGGTAATGTGAATTTTTAAACAATCATCAGCCTTTGCTATTAACCCTTCTATACTAATGGTAATATCCTAGAAGAACTACAAAGGCATTTGGTGCTCAAGCTTAACATAAGACTTGAAGGACACTAAATGGCATTTACATTCCTTAGTCTAGTCACAGTGAATTGCAGAGCTGATGTTGAACTTGATTGGTACTGTACAATATAAAATAGTTGATTGTGAAGTGGATGGTGAAACAGACTTTGCAAAGGATTTCTTTGGGAAAATATAAAAAAAAAAGATCCTTGAAATGTCCTTTGCAACTAAATGTCAATTGAGGATTTTTCTGTCCCTTGTTTTTGTTTGCCATTTAACTAAGTCAGTAGTAGACTTCTCTCAAACTGCTTGGATTTTTCTCTTTGAACTAGATAACGTTACCTGCTGAAAAACCTGCTGATGTTAGAATGATTCAGTCATGTTTTTATTCATTAAGCTGTTTGAGAACATTTTTTTTTGTCTAAAGTAGTGCAAGTATTTATGGGATTCCTTTTCCTTTAATTAGTCCTGTTATGTCTTGGTAGCAGACCAAAAATCTTTCTTTGCACCTATGATGATTTTTTAAATCGTCATTTTGCTCATTTTTTTATTCTTATCTACTGACTGTTCTCCTTATCTACCTCTGTTCTTTTTTGAGAAAACTGATAAGCCAAATAAGAATTGATGTGATTACAGTGTGTATGACCTTTATTATAAAAAGAACAAGGAAGATTGAATTTTTTGTCTTAGCAATCAGAATTACTGCACTGTGTATCAATAGTCCCATTGCAAAGATCCATCAAAGTTAATCTATGTTTACTGTCTCCCTTTGGAGTATTTTGGCTATCTCTTGTGTGGCTGTAAGATGTTTCTTCTGTTTCAATGCATTGTGTGAAAACTACTTCATGTTTAATGGGACTCAGGTTTTATGAGGAATCACTGAAGAATTATTAACAATGTCAGTAACTTAGCTAACGTCCTCCCCACAAAATTAGTAACTCAGATTTGTGAGTTGACACCATAATTAAGAAAAACAAACCAAAACCACCTGTCTGTGCTGAACATCACGACTTAGTGTGTTTTTTGTGTTTTGGAAGATAAAGGCAAGAGATTAGGAGCAGTGCAAGAGGGAGACTAATTCACCAAGTGGCGTAAACCTACGTAGTGCAGAGTTTTACTGTGGTCTTAACAGCTCAAAGAACAACTCAAGACAACATGCACCTTCAAAAAATTTTAAGAAAAAGCATCATTGTAGTGTTTTTAGAAATTAGTATAAAACTTCCCTAATTTCAATGCCAGCCTGAGCATCTCTGGTCTTACAGTGCCTGAAACCAGCTGGACAATTGAGAAGACACATGCTAGGAATAAGGTTTCTTCCCCAAACAGACTGCTCCAAAAAGGACAGTCATCATGAAATAAGCAAACAATCAAAGAGTCTGCAGTAGAGTTAACTAATGGGTTTTATTTTATAGTGGATGGGAATGGAACAGCTGAGGGCATAAAAAGGGAATTCTGTCAAACTTCTTTCCATAATACAAGACTATTCACGAGTTTGAGATTACTGCCTGGGTGAGCAATGAATTTTTGTCCTTCCATAACTCGGTCTACCTGAAACGACTTGACTATTTGCTACTTGCAGTTATGGAAAACTCAAGTTCCATTACAGAGCTGGGTAGAATTAGTTTAGAAGTTGTGTTGTTACTTGCTCTACAGATATGTCTGAGTACCAGTGTAAAATGCTACTATTAAAAGGAAATCTTTTCTACCTAAAGCATATTGAATGATATTTGGGCAAGTTTGTTTGAGCTTTGCATGAATATTTTGAAATTTTTGTTTCATAGTGATAAATTGAAGGTTACAAGTACATTTTGCTTCCTAAATTCAATGGATTGTTTGGGTTTTAGATCCTGTGCAAATGTTTATATAGTGTTTAATAATATTCTGTCACTCAGTTTCAGGAAATAACAAAATGTGGAACTGAGAAATTGTCAAAACAAAAAACCAAAATGAGGTGTGGGTGCCAAAGCATAGGTACTTTGAAAAGGTTTTCCTTACTTTTCCATTATTGCATAATGAGTAATACTTAAATTTTGTCTAAAATTTAGAACAAAAAAAAAAGACTTCTTTAAAAGGCATGAATCAGAATATAAGAAAGTCCATTTAAAGAATATAAAGTTCTTTACAAGGAGGTAAGTGGGATAAGCACTGGACCAGGTCTCCTGAGGGGACACTAGGGTCTCCATCCATGGGGATATTCAACCCCTGACTGGACCCAGTCCTGAGCGATGTGCTCCAGTTGACTCTGCTTTGAGGTGGGTTGGCTAGATGACCTCCAGAGGTCCTGTCTAACTTCAGCTTCAATGCTATCATCATAAACACAAATGCCTAAATGTGCAACGAACTAAAGCAAGGAGAGTTTATTTCAGCTCTCAGAAAAGTGATTTCATGAGATGATTGCAGGCTCTTGTGTGTAGATTGGTTTGAAGGAATCATTGAACTGTGGTATAAACAGTACTACAGTAGCTGTCTTTTTCTGAAATGTGTTCATTTTGTCTTTTATCATAGCAACCAGTTAGTTTTGTATTAATATAGTCAAAATAAAAATAACTTAGAAAAAACAGTGAACATTTTAGGTTTACATTTGGATCTACTAAGATAGACTGCAAAAGATAAATGGAGCAGAGAATCTTAGAGGAAATATGCAATAATCAGCCAAGAACACAGTTAGCAACAATTGTATGATATCACATACAATTTTTGCTTTTTGACTGCAGTGAGTAGGTATTCAAAGAAGAGAGAATTATTTTTCAAAAAGAAGCAACAGTGGCCCATCACTTTGAACCAACATATTCAGAATCCAAGTTGGAAAGCAAAATCTGTCTTATAGATGTGTGCATTACATTTAAACAGCTTTTAAAACTAGTTCCACAACATACTAAAATATGTGAAGATAGAATTCATTTCCCAAATACCTAGACAGACTAATTTTACAGCTACTTGTACACTGTAGATGCTGAAAATGTGTAAAAAAACTTCTGTGTGTGTTTAATGAAGTTCTGCTGCATTAGATGGTTGTCGGGTGGTTATGTGCATGGTAAGTGAATTTTCAAAAATTAAAAGTAATGGAAAGCAATTAGGATTCAATGAAAGATTCCAAACACACGTTTCCCTCAAAGTCTGTTCTATTTAGGACCATGTATTCTTTCACACTTGAGTGAAACTTGAGCATTCTGATGATTATGGGAAAGAAACAATCCTTACAGTGTAAATATCAGTAAATAGCTTGGTTTAATTTTTTTTCCTTAAGTGTTATTCCCAAGAAGACAAATAAAACCATCCAAATAAGTATCTGTTCATTAACTGTATAAATTTTATTCTATTAACCAAGAAAGGTTATTAATGTTGGGCAATTTGGAGTTGTTTGAATCTGGTAATTTAATTTCAGAAAACAGAGAATAGTTAAGAATTTTGCAACTGTTAATTCTTTATGCTTTTATTTTTGAAAACAGATGCAATTTGAATGCCAGTTAAGATACAGGTGCCATGCCTGTTTTGCAATGCAACCTGAAAGGACATAAGTTATGGAAACGTTGACAGTAGTTGGAAATACTAAAGACCTTCAGATCTGACTGGCACTGGTCCAAAAACCTTCAATGCGAGGAAGATCGAACCTTGGGATTTTTGAGTCTGTGTGAATATGTACAATAGTATTTCGGATTTTACTGTTCCTGTAAACATGGATATTGTGCAGTCCATCCAGTGTCTGAAGTCTCTATAATCTGAGTAATAATTTGTGTAGTGCCACTCAAAACGGATAGCAGTTCCTTAAAGTCTTACAAGATAAGGATGAAGAAGATAGGGATGTTTCTGGAAATTATAGCCAGGAGTGATAAGTAGTGAATTGTTTATTTTTTATGTATATTCATTAGAAGCTCTGTGTGTAAGGGAGAATACAAACAACTACATTACTTTTCTGCTTTTTTTTGAAGGCCCACTCCGTATTGTGTTCCTAAGGGCAGTTATCCAAAGCTACTAATAGAAATTTTTGAAGTGTGATGAGTTTAAATTATGTGGGTTCAGCCTTGTATGATTTGCTAGTTACTGTCTAGACAGATAACTCTGCTTAGTTGTTACCCCACACAAATAAAGGATTACCCATGGAGGAAATCTGATTACTTGAAAGTGATGATCTGGGGTTGCATTAGGTCAAAAATTACTGGAGGCTTTAGAAATGGCTGATCGCTGGCTGGTTTAAGAGGAGAGGCCAGAGAGGGAATCTGAGTGCAGGAGATCCTAAGTTTAGAGTTGAATCAAGGTATAGAAGGGGTAAAATAAGAATTAAACTTCTGGTCTTTTGGAAATCTGTCTCAGAACATTGTGTGGTATTTGACAGAAGTCAGAGGACCACAAAATAATTATGCTTTTTGATAAATACCTCTGTTGCTCCTTCTGCCTAAAATTCTTCAAGATACATTACTTACAGAAAAACTACCTTATTAAACTGAAACTGTCAGTAATGTTTATAAATGGGGAAAAAACTATTAAGAAATATATTTAATAACAAATGCAATGTTTAAGCAGGGAAATGTCAAGTACATTTAAAATAAAAGATACTAGTCTGTGCAGCAACAGGTGACAGGATATTTGCTCAGCATTTAGCCAGGATGTTATTCAGAAGTGCAATGTATTTTCCTAAACTGCATTTTAAGGCCATTTAAAGAGTACAGTATGTGCATTTCAGACATATAGCAGACACAGCAGGGTATTTATTCTAGGCAAGTTGATAGTGGGGGGTTGTCAGTCTGTAGGTGGTTTCAATGGACTCAAGCAGAAAGATGTGGACAAATTAAAGGAGGCGTTTGGTAGAGAACAAAATAAGTTGGAGTTTTAATAAAGGTGGTGAATGAGATAATTTGAAAGAATTAGTTTTGTTTAGCTTAGAAAAGAGCAGATTCAATGGTAATATAGCAGCTTTTAACATGAATACCTGAGGGAAGACTCAGAATACTTTGAATGAGGAGAGGAAGGTGGGCTAATCTGCTTGTGAGGAGTGCCTACTCAAGACTGCTGATGGAGTGGACTCTTCTCAGTATAGCTGAGCTTAGAAGAGTAGTTGGGAGAACTGAAGGTCTGTAGAATGGGTAGGATATGCTGGGATGTTCTTTAGTTCCTTCCAAATCCTTTATTTGCATATTGTATGTGTTGCATTATAACTTAGGAGCCATACAGTAGGATGCTGTTGCAGTAAGGATTTCAAATTACCATTTTTAATGATATGGCTATTTATTATGTACAGTAAATAATGAATTTTAAAGATATTACACAGGAAGAATATGAAAGGTTTTAAAGAAAATTGGAAAGAGGCTTTCTTAGCTACCACTGAAGAAGAATTATGGTATTAGAAACATTTGCAAAGCTTTCTGTTACAGAACATATGGATTCAACATGCCTGGTGTTTTTCCAGCTGGGAGCTTGGCATACTTCTTGTGAACTGTTCCTAACTGCATGATCTAGAGGGCCACAGACTGGTTGAAAGTGACTGCTGATCTACAGTGCCCTTCCTTTTTTCCCAAATGAAGCACTAGAAAAAAAGCAGCAGAGGAATAGAATCAAAGAATCATATAGAGTGGAAAAGGCCTTTCAGGTCACTGAGTCTGTAAACCTGGTACAGAGGTGAAGAAGGCATTAAGTACCTCAGCCTTTTCTTCATCCTTTGTCAGTGTTTTCCTCCACATGCAATAAAGGATGAAATTTTGCTTAGCCTCCTTTTATTGCTGATGTATTAATAGAAGGATTTTTTCATTGCCTTTTGCAGCAGTAGCCAGATTGTTTGGGTTGGGCTTTTCCCCTTGTAATCTTCTCCCTGCGCAGCCTCACGAGATCCTTGTGCCCTGCCCCTTCTTTTAAAGGTTATAAAGTCTCCTTTTTTCTTTAAGTTTCTGCCAGACCATTCTTTCCCACTAGCATGTCTTTCAGAACATGAGTACAGTCTGCTCCTGTACCTTTAAGATTTCCTTCTTGAAGAATAAGGATGTATCATCCTAAAAAATAGATGTAGTTTCAAAGATTGTGTTTACCCATGCAATGATGTCGAACCTTTTTGAGGGAATAGGAATCATCAGGACAAATAATGAGTTGGATGTTTCATCCTTAGATGTTAATAACTTTTTCTTTCTTTTTCCTCTTAAACTACATTTTTTAAATATTTCTTTTCTTCCTGTTGTTGCTGCTGTTTGGCTACCATGAGATCCTATCTGCTATCACTCTCCTTTTTATCAAGCTGTCTTTGAAGTAGAGATGCTGGTAAATTTATATAAATCCAATGTATTCTGTGGCACTATTCTGTTCATTAACTGGATATAGATTTCTTTCTTCACATGCTGTAGAGATCAATATTCCAGTAGAAAGGGTAGAGAATTGCAACAGTTCAAAATAGGTGCCCATCCTAATATGCCATTGATAGAAGTTAGTTTGGTTGAAAGTATTGATGTGCCATTTGTATGGCATAGTATATCCAGCATCTTCATGCAAAGCTAAATAACAAATGGACCAGATAAAATTGTGTTAGTTAAATATAGATGTATGAATATGTGTGTGTGTGTATGTATATATGTATATATATATATATATAAATAAATAAGCAATCTGCACAGCTTATTCACTACTATGTGTTCTGTGTCAGAAGCTGGCAAGTTTCTGGTTGGTTTCACTTGCCATTGTTTATCTTGGGATGGCCATGAGTGGCATGGAATGGTTATGTGGGATGTTCTTGCTTTTGGTAAGGTATTATAGTGAGAACTCTTATTCATGGTTGTCCTTAGCTCAGATTGGAGAAACTGTTAATACGTGGAAAAGTCTTGTCTCTTTTTTTGCACTCATTTTTATTATACATCATACAGGTTGTCAAAGATTAAAAAAAGGCGCCTTTTCTGTATATTCCTGTGCTGAAGTATTGTCTGTTAGCAATATTAATACATTAGAACATAATAAATGTAATTTAATTATAAAATGGGCTTTCCATACCTGTCAACCAGAAGCCCAGTAGGAAGTCTGATTATAATTTCAATTCATATTGTCTGAATGAAAAGTAGTTCAGCAAACTTCTACTAAAGTTGTAAAGTGCCTATTCGACACTTATTGTTAATTAGAAACTGAGCAATTTTGGACAAGCCCCAAATCATTCCATCTTCATTTTTTATCCTGCAGGAACAGTTCTTGATCACTTCTCTAAGCTCTGTCCAAACCAAACCAGCTGATTTTAGACAAAGCACCAGTGCAGCTGATGAAGCAGTGACCTAACACAGCAGAGTGTTGTGAATGACCATATGAACATATAGAAGAGAGTTAAGTCTTCCCCAAGAAATACATACTAAGATAAATTCAAAGTCAGATGGTGTATGCTATGATTTTTCTTAAAGAAGTGAATACCAATAAACTGGAGAATAGCAATGTTTATACAGTTTTTCCTGGCATTCCTCATTAATTAATCATGTTCATGTTAGAAGTGTCAGGCAGATTTTCTGGGCAGGCAAACAGGGATAAGCCTTTTCAGAGAGATGGCATATGTATCTGACATTTCAGAAAACTAGGAGAGAATTAATATCTTAAATGTGCATTAGTTCTTGTATCTGCTAGGGAGGAGAGTTCATTTGTGGGGGTAATTGTATATGAGGGCTTGAAAAAGAGCAATTACTTATTTAGGGCATTTTGCTCATTTATAAATATTAAAAACCACTTGACACTCGCTACATTGTGACTGTTTATTAGGAAATATAGAGACCTGTAAGACAGTGACCTATTTAGTGTGCCTTATCCCTCTGATCCCCTTGTCTGGTCTACATTTATGAGTAAACATGTATACGAGGTGAAAAAAATTACTGAATACAGATTTTTTACCATTTTCAAAACAGCGTTGTGATGTTCTTTTGATAATATAAGTTTTCTAGGAGGTAATTACAGGTTAACATGAGGTGCTGAAGAGTTGCAGCAGTGAACTACCAGACAATGTGTATAATCCTCATCTTTACTGTCTCAAAAAGTAGGGGTGAAACTGTAGAGCTGGTGGCTTCTCACCCTAGCCAGTAGACTTTCCAAAGAAGGTCTGTGACCCCCACAACTTTATTAGCTGGACAATTTGGACATGATCCAATTTTTTTTTCTTTCTCAGTGGCATACCAGAAGAGACTATGTGTTGGTGACTTGTATTTCCATAAGTACTGCTTTGTCAGATGCAATTTATCTGGAGATACTGGGAATAAATCTCTTCTTGCATTGCAAGAATGCAACCCAGTTTTTTCCCCTCTTTTAAGCACAACTCATTACTATATTATTTGTATTGTGCTTTTGACGCCAGTGGGTTTTTAGAGAAATCCACTTTTCTGAGTGCTTGGCAGCCATACAGTGCACGCATAGATAATATGGGAAGTAGAGCACAGGGGAACATGGTGATTTGCTCAGTGTCATGCTGCTCGTTCATGCTGGTCGGATGTACTCACGTTCTTCACAGTTTACTTCCTTCACAGTCCACTGTGGAGTCAGATTTTCAGGCTGAAAATAACACAGTTCTGTGGACAAGATGAAATTTCAGTGTCTGAAAAGGAAAAAAAAAACATAAAACGACATAGTTGAATCAAGCACATTTTTAAAAATTGAGGAACTATATTCCCTTCAAGGAAAAGGTGATTTGGGGGTGGGAATTCATTATTTTTCAAGATACCTGGATGGTAGTGGTCTAGCTTCTCAGTTCTTGTTTCTTACTCTCCATAGAAACTGAGATACTTTGGTTTTGTCATAGTAATAATTTTAGTTTTTCTTTTCCAATGCAGCTCAGGATATGGCTGTGTTCTGGGATTTTAATCTTTTTGCACACTTCTTGCTTTGACATTCTTTGTAAACATGGAAGTAGTTGGAAGTGGTTCTTATTGCATCTTAAAGAAAAGTCATTGACTTGAAGCAGATTGGTCAAAAATATATTTAGGCCCATGTCTAAAGTTAAAGTGATAAAAATCTGAGTGAAGCAAGTACACAGGTTAAGTAAAAATAAATAATCTCAACCAACTAAAACTACCCAGCTTGGAGGGATTTTCTAGGTGTTTGACATGTTGGAAATGCTGTGTTCTTATCACATAGCTTTACAAGGGCTTGATTTTAGTCTCCCACAGATGATAAAATCTCAGTGAATGAGTTTGTGGAATGTAGATATTGTTAACAGTGAGCACCCTTAATGAATTTATTTTTCTTCCCTTTTCTTTATGATTACAGTTTCTGGTTTGTTTTTTTTTTTCTTTTATACGAACTCTACAGGTTAGGGACATGGGTCTGAATCCTCCACTCCATTGTTATTTTTTTTATTTTGATTGACTGATCTCTTTTTTTATAGTATTTTTTATTCTATGAGACATGTTGGCTGTCTTCTCTCTCTATTACTGTATCTCTTCACGTATGGAGGAAGGAAGCTCTGATTTTTTTTTTTTCTTCTTCCTGATTATCTTTTTCAATCTAGCTTTTAGCAAAATTTTCAGGAAATAATTTAACTTAACCTAATCTCCCATTCTACTTACATTTCAGGCAACAACAACAACAAAAGATCCTAGTGCTCTCATCGATACAAGATGGGATAAAGCTAATATCAAATATTACTGATTATTAGAATTACTGTACTTAAATGTGTCATTGAAGTAGTGTAGTGGTTTCATATTTTCTTGTCTGTCACTTAATCTTGTTAGTCTTTAATAACCAATTAAGGCTGATGTTCACATTGGCTACCACAGCAATCTGAGGAACTTTGTATTTGCCTAGGTGAAATACACTTTCAGTGCCACGAGTGGACCATATTATTGCCTTAGATTTGTTTTTATAGGTATTGGTTGTGACAGGTATGTCAAAATTCCCTCAATTTAAAATCAGTGAAGCAACCAGGGCATGAAAAACCTTGCCCTCTGTAAAATGACGTTTTGATTCTTAGAGCAGGAAGCTTTTCATCTGATACAAACAAGAACAGTTTTGTATAATATTCAGTAGTCTATTAATTCTGAAACTGAAGACATTTCTTATTTTTCTTTCTGTTTTGAAAGACAATTCATGAAATGTTCCCTACAGGAAACTACCAAAGCCCTGATAGTTACAACTGAGGTATGGGATCTAATTTTGGAATTTTGACTAAAGCATTTGTGTATTTAGGTAATGTTTTTTATAGCATAGCCTTCTTCTTGACAAATTATGCTTGATCAGTGTATGTCTTCAATAAGGATTTTATATGTGATTTGATTGCTATAAACTTGCATATAAAAATGTTGCTGATCAGTCTTTATTACAAGAAGAAAAGAAATACTGATTTTTTTTTCTTCAATAAAGTAGTCCTACAGAAGCAGGTCTGATAGCAAGGCTTTATGTGGCAAAATTTACCCACTTTTAATGATGACGTTAAAGAAAATTCATACTTGTCTTTTGAGTTTATATTCATCTCTGCAATTAGCAATGCTATACTTAACAGGTAAAATTGCCATGGATCTAAACACTTGGATTTTATGAAGGATGAAAAATGGTTAGGTGGTGGAAGTAATAGTCTGTCTCAGAATCTGGGTTATATTTTTAAGGTAGCCTTTTGAAGTTGATGTCTGGAGACAGACAAATACCACTGCTGTTTAAATCAAGTAAGTGCTAGTAGAGCCATTACTGCTTCTTGATTGCATGTCTTTGGAAGTTGCTAGTAGCAGGTGCTAAGTTTATAATTTTCCCTGTGGTCATCTTAGTCCTAGACAAACTGTGTCAATTTTGTACCCAGCTGGTTTTACATGTTTTCTTTTAAGAGCTTTCATTTGCACACTTACTTCATAAAATCACCTAATTTAAAAGGAGGGTAAGGTTCTCCCAGTGAGTTTAATATTTCCCCTGATTCAGTTGGAATGACATTAGTTTGTCGTCTTTGATCAAGTGTTCATTATTGATTCACAGGATAGGTCATCTGATGGCTACAAAATATTCAAGCCCAGCTTTTTCAATAAATCAATGGGTTTGACTTTTTTTTTTTTGTAAGCTAAATAAATGTTTCTGGAAATTGGCTTACAGTGTTTATATGACAAATCATATAGGTGGTGCAAAAGTATCCATGGTGTTGGCTATGGGGCAAGGAATTAAATGGAGTTTTTTATCAGTGAATGCTGGTGGTTATTCTCACGTTCCCCATCATCATGGCCTGTTGCTTGGAAAAGATGGTGTGGAAAATGGGCAGAACCCTTAGCTGAGCCAACAGTCTCTTTTTATGTATTGATAACACACTGATGCTTTCAAACATTCATCAGCTGGCAGCATGGCTGCCTAGTAACACAATTCAGAGCAAAGCAGAGCTATTTCTACAAGATGAGCTTTTTGGGAATTACATGGGGGAATTCACCATGTACAGCAGATCTGTGCCTTCAAAATGCAATTAAATCTGTAATAAATTCAGGATAAATAAATCTTAAGCAATTGCATGTAGTGATTTGCCAGAGTACCTGGGATGAAAATAGCTCATTTTAGCATCTACTTCTATCCCGCTAATTCTGAAAGTTTTCGGCTGATTGCTTTCAAAAGTTTCTGTTTCCCAAACACTGTTTTAAACAACTTGCTGACTCCTTCTGGAAGGGATACCGTTCCACTTACTCTCTTTCTGTGGGAAGTATTGACTTTTATAACTTAATAGTGCTGTGTTTTGATGTTATTCATATAGATGAAGTTCAATGCTCTATCTCACAGGACATTTGAAAGGCTGCTTTCAGTGAAAGTGTTCACTGCCAGCCATTTGTACTGACATAACAGGTTCTAGCATTACTGATCTCAGACCTATTTTACTTTCATAATAATTACTATAGAGAAGTAGATACAAGAGAAGCCAGGTACTTTAATACTTTATTATTATAAATATAAATTTATATAGATATATACAAAGAGTAAGGGCATAGCCGTCCCAACTCTTCTTACCATCTGCCTTCAAATAATGTTTTATTGAAATTAATTTTAGTACCATATTTATTGCTTATACTCTTAGAGCAACACATTCAAAATCTCACTAGTAAATAATAGTTATTTGCTAGGGAATTGAAGGATGATCTAGGTTTATCTCCCCTACCACAGGAAGGGATATCTTTCACTAGATCAGGTTGTTCAAAGCCCTATCCAGCCAGGCCTTGAACACTTCCAGAGATAGAGTATCCACAACTTCTCTGGGCACCCTGTTCCAGTACCTCACCACTCTCACAGGAAAGTATTTCTTCCTATTATTTAATCTAAATGTCTTCTCTTGCTCCTTTTCCTACGATTATGTTCCTATGTGAACTGTCAGTCTCCCTCTTTCTTATAAGCCCTTTTCAAGTGCTGAAAAAATCTTTATTCTCTCCTCCAGCCTGAAAAGCCCCAACTCTCTCAGCCCAACTTCATAGAAAGGTGCACCATCCCTCTGATTCTCTTCATGCCTTCCTCTGGACTTGATCCAATAAATCCATGTCCTTTCTGTGCTGAGGACCCCAGAACTGGGTGCAGTTCTCCATGTGGGATCTCACCAGGGTGAAGAATCCCCTCTCTCAACCTGCTGGCCATGCTGGTTTTGGTGCAGCCCAGGATGCATTTGGCCTTGTGGGCTGCAAGCACACACAGAGGCTGGTCCATGTCCAGGTTCTAATCTGCCAGAATCCCCATGCCTCTCTCCACAGGGCTCTGGCATTGACTTTTTCTCTCAGTCTATACCCATGTCTGGGTGAGCCGTGACCGGGGTTGCAGCACATTGCACTTGGACTTGCTGAACCTCATGAGACTCTAACAGACCCACTTCAGGTTTTCCCAGGTCCCTCTGGGTGGCATCCTGTCCTTCAGTTGAGTTAACTGCACTGCTCAAGTTCAGGTCATCTGCAGACTTTCTGAGGATGCAGCTTCCAAGACAGAACCTTGAGGGATGCCACTTATCACTGTATTTTTTAATCCATCTTGCATATTTTTTCCTGCATTAAAATCTTTAACTTACTGCCAACACTGGATTACCAATTATAATTTGTTATTTACCTTCAGAGTTATCACTGTGAACTTTTCTCCAATTGATTATAACCTCCTTTGTTCAAATCTCTTTGTATTTTAATATAATTCTTTGCACGAGTTTGGAAAAATAAGAAGTGGTCTCAGTATTTGTCATTCTTTATTTAGACAGGAATTAACTTCAGTAGAATAACAAGTGGACAGAATGAGCTGTTTTCATCCAGCTGAAAGTTTAATCTAGCGGAACACTACTGATTGTATTAACTTGACAAGGTTAGTAATTATATTTAGAGAAGGCATATTGTTTCTTTCTGCCATGCTGCCATAAAATAAAGGTTTGCTGATTGTTGTTTCAAAAATTGGGCCCTCATTGCAGTGTAATAGTCTAAAAATAAAAATGAAGTTCCTAGTGGAATCTGATACTCTCTGGGCAACCATTATGGTTTATAGCAACTGATGTCACATAGATTTCTGAAATTATGCCTGTGTGTTGAACACCCAGAGTTTTCAGGTTTTTTTCCATTTTAATCAAAACCAACTGTGTCATATTCTCTTCCTTCTCCATTTTCCAACCAATATTTGATTTCTGTTGCATGATTTATGAGTACCTTTCATAGTCTTTTGTGTTGATAGTGTTTACCCATCTGGGCTGTCTTAATTTTAGTCCAGCATAATGTGTCTTTTGGCTGGTTTGCTCTGTGCTGTCGGTCTCTCTTTCCTGAAATCAAAATGTGCAAGGAATTTAACACCTGAGAAGTGATTCCAGAAGGAGGTAATATTAGTGAATCCATTACTTGCTGTTGTTGTTGCAATAAAGTAATGGTTAAGACCAAAAAAAAAAAAGCCCAAATACAATGATTTAACAGTCAGTAGAAGTAATTTAAAGGAATCAGAATTCACTTCTTGTTTAACATTACTAAAAAAATAAAGTCCCTTTCTTTGCATGAAGCTAAACCCATTTTCTCTGTACATTTTTGCATTTTACTTTTTGAAGGGTGTTTTTCTGTTCTGTGAAAGTTCTATTTTACTAGATAATAGATGAAATTTTATATAAAAATGCACTCTACATTATAAAAGAAGCTTTTCACAGACGTATTAGTTCAGTGAGCCAAATCACATTTTGAAGCAAAGACATTTTAACATATATGTATTTATATATCCCTTAACCCACACATTCATCACAGGCTCAAAAATTTTAAAATACATCACCTCTTCTTCTATTTGGTTCCCAATGCACATCAGAAGTAATTCCTGATTATCTGGTGATGGATAGATGTCATTTGGAATTGTTGAATGGCAGTTTTGTCTGTGTGGGGTTTGTGTGGCCAGGCTCTGGTAGTGAGGGGGATAAGGGGCTGCAGGGGTGGCTTCTGCTAGGAGCTGCCAGAAGCTGCTGCTGTGTCTGCTAGAGCCAGTGCCTGATGCCCAAGGTGGACCTGCCTCTGGCCATGGCCAAGCCCATCAGTGTCCTGTGAGAAACCTGTGCTGGAGCAGGACCTGTGACCCTGTGGAGACAGAAACCCACTCTGGAGCAGGTTTGGTGGCACAACTTGAGACCTCATGGGGGGGCCCACATTGTTCCTGAAGAACTGCACCGAGTGGAAGGGAACCCCTGGAGCAGTTCATGGAGAACTGCAGTCCATGCAGAGGACTCAGGTTGGAGAAGTTAATGAAGGATTGTTTCCATGAGAGAGGCTCCGTGCTGAAGGCCTCTGAATGAGTACAAAAGCAGCAGCAGAGACAACATATGACAAACTGACCCCAGCCCCCATGTCCTGTCCCCCTGTGCTGCTGAGGGAGAGGAGGAACTAGAATTTCAGAGTGAAATTAAGCCTGTGGATAATGGAGGAATGGGAGGAAAGTGTTTGAATATTTGATTTGTCATTATCTTCCTCTGATTTGATTGGTGATAAATTAAACTGATTTCCCCGAGTCTGTTTTGCCCATGACAGTAATTGATGACTGATCTCCCCTACCCTTACCTCAACCCATGAGCCTGTTGTATTTTCTCTCCCCTGTACAACTGAGGGGGAAGTGATAGAGTGGCTCTGGTATCCAGTCAGGGTCAAACCACCCCCCTGTCTTACCTGGACCATAAGGTTTTTCTTCCCCGCATTTGAAATCTTTGATAAATTAAAATGTACGTATAAGTAATATGAATAACAGTACACTAAAAAGCAGAAATAAAGAAAACTTATATATTTCATATAAGCTCTTCCTTTATTGCTCAGCTCTCTTTCAGTTTCAGTAAGTAGAAATGACTGAGAATGCATGCCGCTAACACTTAATGAAGAGCAGACAACTCTTTCTGGGAGATTTTTTTTTGTTTCTCCAGAGTACACCCAGCTGACATCTCTTCAACGGCTGAACAAGTAGTCTTGAATCTTTTTGCTTGGTATTCTTGGACTATTTTTTTTTTAGATAACCAACATCTTTCTGTAAACATTTTTAATATTTCTTTTTTTTTAAAGAATTATTTTTCAAAAAAGATTTACATATTCCACACATTTATTTTACATATAAGTTGAATGGAAATAGGAGATGTCTATAGAACCTATTTTAAGAGGACTCTCAGTATATTTTCATTTTGCCAGAGAAACAGTAAGTCAGTGCTAATGACTTCCTTTTCTTCACTGTAGTGTGGAAAAGATGTAAGAATTTTCAAATCCTAAATTGCTTTCTTTGAGCAGTTGATAATAGTACATAGTACTCAGTGTGCTGGTATATTTGCTCACTTAGGCAAAGGTTGGACACCTGGGGGGAGCACTGCGTCTTATTAGGACTAACTGACTAAAGGATTTGTTGTACACTTGAAGAGGCAGAGAAGTTCTGTGATGAATCTGGTAACTAGATTTAAAAATATTCATGATGTAGTAATCCCAGTCTGATGAATGATGTGACCATGACTGCTGATCTGTGTCTTTTCAAGAGGTTTATATAAATTTCTTATTATTTCCATATTTCATATGGAAATATTCCACTTAAGATGACTTAATTTATATCAGTGTGGATTGAAAAAAGATAAAAATCTGGGATTATTTCTTTTTCAAAATGAACAGGATGCTCAAGCAAAATGTTTGAACATTTCTAACATGAAGTATTTTATAGTTCAATATTGTGCATTAATTCTTTCTAACATTAAGATGTGTGAATGCTCTTTTGTGCTTTTATGAAATGCTTTCAGTGTATGGAGAAATGAAAGCCTAATAATATGTTTACAGTTCATTCTCAAGAAATTAAGCAAATAAGTAGTCCTAAAAAAAACTGGTGAAGTTAAGAAATTTGCAGTATAAACATGTTGGTAAATGCAATGACTGGAACAGATTTTGAAAGTTGAATTATATTATCAAAAAGTATGGTAGGAACAGTGCATGCCTGCCAGTCAACTGTTCAAGGAAATATTATAAATCTTCTTAAATTATATCAAGAAATTGAGTTCCCTCTTCTGCACCCTGTGGTGTTTCCTGAGAATTTAGTATGTTTTTAAATTTCTTGATTGCTTTGTCTTTTTCTGTTCAGGCCATAGAGCTTTTGAGCAATAATTCTGTTGTTGGTACATTTGTGAAGGGAACATTTTTATCAATGTAGCATGTAGAACAAGCCTTCGTTACTGGAGGCCCTAAACTTTATTTGTGCTTTAAAGCATCCTTTCATTTCATTAATTATGACTGGTTATTTCCAAATGGAGACCAATTGAAAAGTACACTATTTAGTCTTTTTGAATCATATTAATAGCTCCCTGGCAGTGTTCCTTTCTGATTTCTACAGACAAGGTGTTTCTTCTGTCCCATCTCTCTGTTTTGAAATTTTAAATATTCTTTAAGGCAGAACACAATGTCATTTATCCTGTGAAAAATAACTGCAATATTTGTTGCTTGTAGTTTTCTTTTTAATGACTGCAAGCACAACCTTATCTTTTAACATGATGCTTCTGCCAAACACCTAAATCGGAACTGAAGCATCACAATTTGGAAATGATGTAAGATGGGGTTTTTGTTTTCTAATTGCCTGTTTGTGGGCTCAGTGTATGCATGAATGACTGGAAGTCTGTGACATGAGCTTTCCTGTCACCTGAACCCTGTCACACAGAAGCAGCCCAAAGCCTTGCCTTGTTCTGGTAAAGCATCAGGGAAGCAGATACTGACTTTGCCCTAACTGAGATCTCTGTATCACTGTTTCTATTATATATGCAAAGTGCCTTACTACAAAAATCACTTTTGATTTACTTTTTATCTACAGTGTTTGGATTATAGCACATCTTAATAGTGATATTGCTCTCATTAGGTTTTGGAGAAAAATTAATTAACTTTCTATGTTGATATCGCCAGTCAAGAAGTTTCTGAATCTTATTCACTACAGGGAACATGTTACTTTGAGGGCATGACAGTAATATCTGTCATTATGTTCCGCTATTGTTTTTGTATTGCTCATATCCTTGATTTTTGTATCAAATCTAAAGGATATAACATCTGCTTATGTTTGCTGACTGGTCTCCCCATTGCTGCTGGCATACGTAGGTATCTGTGAATGATAACTGTGGAAGATTTTTATTTGCTTGTTCTTGATCAATTTCCTTCCAGCTTTTGGTGCTTGACTGAATTTGTGTGTCATAGTGATTGGTACTTATATTGATTTCACAAATCTGAAAAATACATTACTGTAGATTGTTTTGTTCTTGCTTTGCTGAACATGTGTGGTAGATTTTTTTTCCCCTCCATATTGCATTTACGTGTTCAGTGGATTAAGGGTTATTTAATGCATATTTCTTCTCTGATGACATTTTTTACCATTCCTAGAGATAATCACAACTGTACTAGGTAAAAATTTAAAAGGGGTATGTGATTTTGATACTATGTAAAATGAGTTGAAGCTATTGTGCCTAAAGATTTTGTGCTATACAAATACGACAAATTAGAAAAATTGCTGTTTTTTAAATAAATAGTTCCCACAAATTATAAACCTAAACCATTTCTGTGTTTTAATGTTTAAAAGGTACCTTATAACATCTAATATCTCTATTGAATTCTGAGAATTGTGTTATCTTTACAGAATACTTATTCAGTATTAGAAAGTAACTTTGAGAACTAACGCTCAGTTAGTTCTCATTGCTAGGCTCTGAGTTTTGAGTGGCCGTAAGTACCATCCGTAAACCAATGGCAAATGGTGTCAGGTACAAGAAGCACAGTAGCAGGAAAGAAGTTTTTCACAAGCAAAACTGTTTTCTCTTTTATAAACAGTTCAGAGAAAATCTTGTTTTATGCATTCGTAGAGCTTTAGATTTCTGAATTATTTTGATGACCTAGCACGTCTTACTCCTAAGGTTGAGTTGGATGCCTGATGTTTGGTAGGAGGATATAAGGAAAGGGAGTGAAGAGTGGAATTCTCTTCTTGGAAAAGAATAAGGAATATAAATAAAACTGATATTTGCAAAATAGGATTTAAAACTCAAAGTAAACCTCTGCTCTATTTATTTTGAAGGATCTAAGGATAGAATTGTCGTCTTGCCATATTCAGTTCAAAGCAAAGCACTGAAGACATTAGGCTTGTTTTTCTTACGTTTTGAATTCAGCTGACATTTTTATGTTTCTTACAACAAAACACTTTTTGGCTTTAATGATTAATTCAAGTGCTGAAGGTAGCACTTCCTTATCAGTAAATAAAGTAATCGACTATGGACAAAAATGAAAACATTGTGTTTTCTTTTATTATGAGAACTAAACATGTTACGTATCTGCAAGAGAAGGAATAGCGCTTTCTGCCCTACACAGCGCATAAGGACTGTTCATCATGAAATATCAGAAATTACTTTCAAGTAGAGCCTACAGCTTGCAAAACAAAACCAGATTTAGAAGTGATAAGACTTAGTGGGCAGTATTTCTGAAATAAGAGTGATTTTTTTTCTCCAGATTTTTCTGAGGTATTTACAAGCTTCTGAATGCAAATACTGGATATCAAGGGTTCATGGAAGAGAATAAAACTGTAGACAAATGCATTGGAAGTGGGTATAAAATTTGGCTGAAATTTTGCTAAATAGATTAATAGGAAACAAGGGCACTTCCTTGCAATTACAAGTCATCTAGTGACACTTTGAATAATCAACTCAAATATTTAGCTAGTCAGTTCTGGATATAAAACAATACCCTGGCATCTAAATGAGCAAACATGAAAGTTTGCAAACATGAAAGTGTGCTTACAGACAATCAGTGGTGAAAGATGCTGTTGATATACACTGTGCAAGCATTAAAGATTTTACTTCTGATTTTTTTAAAAGTAACATCATAGGCCGATCAGGATAAATCTGGCCTGTGCTTTGTTAAATGCAGAAAGCCCTTTCTGTTTAGATGATGGCTGTGGGAAGCTCCACACTTCCATTACTCCACTTCGGGGGTTTTCACACCCCCTAAACTTTTGAACTGAAATACTGTGCAGAAAAGAAGCAGAAAGTGAGGACAGAAATGCCATTTTGAAAAGTTTATAAGATGAGGAGCTGAAGTACCTACAATATATCTTTCTTTCCTGGTTTTCTTAATTTTTAAAGGGATGACTAACAGTAAAGACAGGTAAACTCTTCTAGGTGGTGCACAGGAAGGAAATATAGTGGCAAATGCAGCCATTTAAAGATAGGGATGCAGCTGCCTTCCTAGTCTTGTCCATGCTATTAGGAAGTGGCTTTCCTTGGAGAAGAGGATTAGGAATGTATCTTCTCAAAATGAAAACTAGACACAAACACAGACTTCTTTCTTACAATAAGCAAAAGCTTGCATTGGGTGTACAACATCCTCCTCATTGCTCTGAAGTAAAAGCTCTGAGCAAAGCTATAATGCCATATATTTTATATTCTATGCCAGAATTCTAAGAAAAACTGTGGTAATGCTGCCATTATATTACAGTAATTTGATTAAGGCAATATGACTGAGTTACAAAGGAATACAAAATCTGGACTAAAGAACCTATAAAATTTTCCAAATATGGAATGTAACTAGTGTGTTTGGTATAATGGAACTCTAGTCCAAAGAAGATGTCTGTTTATTTTAAAATTGATTACAAACTCACTGGATAATTTCTCATTGACATATTTTCATTATATTGTGATATTTCCTCTTAGGGTCCTCGATAACAAAATTACCTTAGATACCCAGTAAGTTTTAGAAGTTAAAGTGAAGTTGTGAAGTTATTCCTGATTTTGTTCACATTATCAAAAGTGTTTCTGCAGGTATGTTTGACAGGGAGGGGAGAAAATACGTAGCATTTTGCTTTCTGTTGTCTTTTGTTTCTCCTTACAATAATTTGTGGTCAGCAGGACCCAGCAAGGAGTCTCCTTTTCCTCCAGATGGTTGTGACATTTGAGTAAACCTCGGAGGATTAAAGGCAGTCTAGTGAGCACTCACTGTAAACTCTTGATGCAACATGACAGTCCTAATCTGGGTCCTGGGCTGATTAGATGGTAAGAGCACAAAGCAGGGGAAAAATCCAAGTGCAAAATAACCATTTACACTGATGAAAGACACTAAAAAAAGCCCTGGATCCTAAGTTTAGACTAAAGATTCTGTACATGTACAAACTTATGCAAGTTACGTTTGCAAGTATAATTTAATAACTGTCTATGCAATAACTTCAATTGGTGTAAAGCTTTTCTGTGTGTGACCAAATGAGCACAGCTTGATGCAGAAGTTTCTTTCTGTATACTGAAGAGAGTTTGCAAACAATCCAAGTGGTTAAAAGATGGTAGAAAATACAGAAATTGATCTGAATGAGACTCTGAAATCTGATTATGCATCATCACCATCTGCTCTAGTAGGATAATAGGAAGGTAGAGAAAGATATATTCTACCTTTATTTGGAAAAATGGAAAAACTTCACTATATTACATTTGCAACATATATACATATAAGGAAAATTTGTTTGCATAATGGGAAACTTAATCAGAAATTATGCTCTTTATGAATAGAATTCTAAATATCTATTTGATGTGTTGTTATTTTGATTTTATTGAAATAAGGAAACAGCTGCTAAAATTACTTGATTTTTTCTTTCCCATCCTGAATTTTTAAAAGAAGAATATTTAACTTTCAAAAAATTGTATGGCAACAGGTGTAAGTATTCATCACTGTACATCTTAATTTGTTTGTTTTGGCTGTAAGAATGTTAAATAGTACTGCTCAAGTCCTTTTGGTACAAGACCAATGCTTTGAACCTGGCTTGTAAATTTGCCTACTTATCTATAGATTATTTTTACTGCACAGCAGTTGAGTAATTTGTTTCTTTTCCAAGTTTATCAGTCCAGTATTTTATTTTCAAATGCAAATCTGTTGTATCTTTAGTTTTACAATCTCTATGTTCACAGTGTGGGTTTTTTTCCCCAAGGTATTTTACTGCTGTAATTAGAGGTATCACAATAATATCTGCTGAAAATAGGGCATGTACTGGATGATTTATTCTTGGAAATGTCATCCTATCAATATTCTAGGAAATAATTTAGGGTGTTTAGTACCAAGTATGTAACTCATGACAATACCAAACACACTGTGAATTTTCAGTTATTTGTTTGGTATTGCAAGGTTGTGTCTTTCCTCATAAAAACCTTAATTATGGTTGCTTATTTACTGAAAAGAAAATCAGTTGCACAGAAGCTGTGAGAGTTCAAAGGAAGTCCAGTCAGATTAATTTATTTAATGAAATCTACTAATTATTTCTGTACATACTGAATTTCCTTTACAAATACTTTAATTAAAACATCAGGCTTCTTTTTAAAAAGAAAGACAGTCTTTAAGGCTTATGCAAATGGATCATAAATGCTAATGGCAGAAAATTGTGCAATTTCATTTCTGGTTGCCCTACATAACACGAATCATTTGGATGCAGTGTTCAAAAGGAAATGCTTTTTTAGCAGTTTCATTAAAGACATGGCTGTAAGAAATAACAAGTATTTCACCATATTCTTAGTTTTCCTGCCGATGTGATTTGAAGTCTAAAACCACTGAGTAGCTGTCTGGCATCCAAGTTGTGTCTCTTCAGAACCACCACCAATTCACTCAGATGTGTGGGCTGGAATTCTTAGATTTTGAGAAAATCCTCTGTAAGCATGAGATAAGAATGGGAAAAAGACCAAGCCTGACCTGCCTTAAACTATCCCAGCAAGGATCTAAACTGTAGCTTCAAGGGGTTGAACTGGTTACGAGTGGTGAGTGACTAGCAATCTCACAGCACCTTGTTATCTTTGCTGTGTGTCAGGACTGTGCCTAGACCAGAAGGACAAATGTATTAGAAATATCACAGTACAGAGTTTAATGCTTTAAGCAAAGGTTCTTAATCCTTTCACTATACTCTGCAAAAACTGGAGTTAAAGCGATGCAAAAATTAGTCTGTCTGCCCAGCCCTCTTCTTACTTCGTTTCCAGGTTTGTTTTTATTTTATTTCTGATCCTATTTAACGTAGCCCGTATTTATAGCCGCTGGTGGTGGGAATACAATAGTGTTGCTGCAGGCTTCCCTTTAATGGATCCTTGCCAAAGATAGCCATTGTTCCCATTGCTGGAGGTTGCTCAGCTGTGCAAGGTTGCTTGGAAACACTCTACTGAGTAAAACCTTCCAATCATTTTCCTTTACCTCCCAAGTCACACCAGTTGAGTACTTAGGAATTCAGGAGGATCACAGTCAGTGTGGTTGCTTTTTGTGACCTTTTTGATGCTAAACCAGTGACCTCTTAAATGCAGCATTGTAGCGTGCACGACTGTCTGGCTGAAAAACAAACACCGCACCAGCCAAGAGGTAATGTCATCCACAAAAGCTGTTACCTGATGACTTAAAAAATCCTGGATAAAGAAAAGGCTTAACTAGTTGTTAGGTTCTGCTTTAGGTTAAACCATAGAGAAACACATTGTCTTTAAATTATGCTGTGCTGGTTCATCTCACATGCTATATGATCAATTCTAAATAAACCTGATGCTCGATATGCCTAAGTTTTCCCTAGCATGCACTCCCTTTTATCATGCTGTTTCCTTTGCTCACATTGCAGAAATCAATTGTATTTGATAAGCATTTCAGAGTGAATCAGTCATTAGCTTGAGCAAGCTGGTGAACAGGACAAATCAAATCCCATGCTTATTTGTGTCATTAAGTTTGGTCCACAAATAAGGGACCTAAACCAATCTTGCTTCTTCTACTGTTATGTTAAATCAATTACTCTTTTGAGCAGCTAGTATGCTAAATCTTTTCAGTTGGTTTATAAACCATGTTGTTTGTGTATATGAGAAGTGCTGAGATGGATGCCTTCTTGGTTGTAGATATTTCCTTAATACAAAGAATACAAACAGTCTGCTGTAATATTAGGTGAAACATTGGCTGGTATTGTATTTTCTTGCTGGGTAATTGAATATTGCCATCACTGTTCTCTAAGCAGCACGAGCTAAACATCTGTGGGGAAAAAAAGGCCGCTACATGATAATTTAATCTGCTTTCTATTCACATGGTTTTCAGTTCTTTCTCTGCCACTACTTTGAGATAATAATTTAAGTATTACATCATACATGGTCCTGTGTATTGGCACGTCTCTGCTGACTTGGCTCCATGAGATTTTATGAGTAATGTCATGCTGGCACAGACCCCAGGATATTTGGGTTTCCTTGGAATGTATTTGCCCTGCACCTTTCTCTTTTTCCTGACACCCAGCCTTCTCCATTCCTCTTAATACTAAACTTTTACTCACGTAACTGACAAATGTTTATTTTTTTATACATCCCTTAAACTTTTATAAATGCTGCATGATGCTGTTCATTGAGTTCTAAAGTTATAAAAAAATGAGTGAATAATACTTGAAGGATTGGCACTAAAGGATAAATTACATGTACTGCCTCTTTTCATAGGGACCCAATTTTTTTAATTAGTTCACAGAACCAAAGCAATTGTGTCTTTTCCCAAAAGGTTTTAGGCCACTTGTAAACTTAAGATAGCAAGTTGGACTGAAAAAATAAGAATTCTCTAGGATATGAAGGAGAGCAGAGGAGCTCTGAGACTTCCTGCTCTGGTTATAAGCATTGTGTGAAATGAAAGAGATAACTAGATTTAGGATATGCTTGTTTCTTTCCATCTTACTTGATAGAACAAGGGTTGTGTGTTCAGGTTGTTAACCCCCAAGTTTACAAAGTCACATGGAAAGTCTAATCATATTTAAGCCTATAACTGCATAATAGAAGTAAAAGCATTTAAAAAGTGTTACTCATTTAAAAAAAGATACACCACAACTAACTGTCCCTCTGTCGGCATGCTGGAAACTGTCTGGCAATACCTCATGGATGCAATTCAATAATGTATGTGGGGGTCCCAAAGCAGAGCAGATTCAATCTTGCTGCAGAATGGGATTCATGGCTGTTGTACCAGACACTGCTAAGTTCTCAAATCAAAAGCCTGTCTTATAAGAACATCTTTTGTGTCAGTAGGAATCCCAGAGTGATTTTGTTATCTATTGCCTGCAATATTGCCCAGAGCATAGCTCCAGGTTACTGGAATAACCAGCAGTTTCTGAAAATGTCTATGGATAAAATGCCATTCTCTGGCTTTTTTGAGCTGTAGTCTTTTTTTTTTTTCCCCCGTAAGTCTTCTGACTTTGAGGGTAGATTTTAGTGTTTTCAGTCTATAACTGTAGTAGCAGAATAATATTTTGGTTTTTTATAGATACAACCACACCTACAAAATCTTTGCTCAAGTCTTTTAAACGGTCTTTTAGGAACTGTGAAGCTGACAGCTTAATCAGTATAGTATAGCAGACTGTCAGTATAGCAGGTTGTGCTCATCTGGAAAGAGTAACAGCATAAAATTTGAGACCTCTTTGTTCCTATGTGATACCTGTTAGATTCTTTAAAGATTACCGTTTACTCTCTGCTTGTTCTGTATATTTATGAGATGTAGACATATTTACTTCTGTATCTAAATAAACTTCCTACTATTTTTTCTTAATGTAGTTAGACAAGAGTTTCAGTGTTGGAAAGTATCATTTCAGTGTGAGCAAACTTGGAAGGATTCTATTGCCACTGCTGCAAGAACCCACAGGTGCTAAATGCAGTCTAATACAGAAAATATTCAACAGGAGTTTGAGCCCGTGAACCATCATGGAGCAGCTGAGCTAAATGGGAGGAAAACAACTCCATATCGGGAACTCTTGAGGGGAAAGAAGAAATCTACACATGAAATGCAGACCTGGCAGGGGTTATTGGGAGTGGGAGGAAGAGCTACAGGCACCGTCTGGGAGCTCCATTTTCTGCTTCTAGGGCTGCTTTGGAGGCTGTGCAGAGAGGAACTGCAGTGAGTACAGTACAGTACCAAGACTGAAGTATAATCACATCAGTTCTGTTCCACAGAGGTGCAGAGGCTGGACCTTGGAAATAGAAAATTTAGTGGAGAATAGACAAGAAATTTTAAGATAGTCGAGGAGCAGTGTACTGTTCACACTAGTCAAGGGAGAAAATGTAATGTAATGTAAAATTACACAAAAGAGGTGAAATTAAGGAAGGAAAAATAGTTGACACAGAGGATTCTGTGATTCAACAAGGAAACTGTTGAATAATTCTTGATCCTAAAGCATACCTAAATGTGCCTTTACCTTTGAGGGACTTCAGGGATATTTTTGGAAAATCAAAAATAGCAAACATCTCTAGCATTAAATAATAAAGGACATAGAGATTATTGTTTTGGAAAACAGTTTAGTATTGGTTATTTGGGCTTTTTTTTTTTTTAAGAGAATTCAGTAGATTTATCTTGTATTAAAGCTACTTCTGTTAAAATGATTTTTTTTTACAAACATTTGTTGTCTTAATACCATTTTGTGTAACAGTCTTTGGAAAACTCAGTGTAAAAATAGTTTAAATTTTCTTTCAATAATTTTTTTCTATTTTAATGTTTGTTTTGCTTTTTCGCTTATGCTTTGTTGAGGGGTTTTATTCCCAAAAAGTAGTTTTTGAGAAGAGTTGAGTTGTAAGCCTGGTTCTTCACAAAACCTCCTTACTTTCAGAGTAAATGCAGTAAATGAAACTATTTGTACTTGAACTTTTGTATAAACCCAGCTAAAGTGATATTCCATATCGAAATGGCGTATCTCTCCTCCAGAGTCACTGAAAGTATTATAGACTATATGCATACATAAAGTATTTTGCTTAGAAAAATTCTCTCTTGAGTGAGTGAGCAAGAAATCAAGGAGGGGATCCCAAGATTTTTAATCAGTCTGGCTTATTGTATATTTTTTCATTCTTGAACTAATTGTCAGGGTCCATCTTTTTATTATTAATTACTAAAAGAATATCTGAGAGAACTTGATAGTGTAAGTAGCTCAGACTAAGACATTTAGTATTGAGGATTTCAGCTCGGAGTTTGGAGATGCCCCAAGTGAGGAGAACATTCCATGTGCATCTGCAAGAGGGGGGAAATGCTGCACCTGAGAATAAGGTACACCTGATAGGAACGGTGCAGGAGGAGAGATGATAAGGGCATTTATATATGAGAGTGTAGGAGAACACGATGAAAGAGTACGGGAGAGTTTGAGAATGACATACTGTCATTCACAAAGAATGACAGTAAGGAAAAGAGAAAGGGTATTAATGAACCAAGGAGAAAAAAAAGGAGGTAATATAGTGAACCTCGTGAGTGCTGGAGGAAGAACTACCATTTTGTATTGGGATTTGAGTCACTTACTATGGTATCTCAAAAGGAAGCTGTAGTTTCAAGTGCCTAGACTCACATTTTGAACACTGAATATTATTTCTTATCATTGCTTTGTATGCATACATGAGAATAAAAGCAGCATACTCTGTGAAAATGCAGAAAAATCTCTCTTTTCGCCCTGATTTGGGGCAAATCAAGTGTATTTGTGGCAATCAAGCCTTGTTTGTGCAATAAAACAGTATTTTAAGGTGTTCTTTTTCAGTCACAAGTTAGTCATTAACCTAAAAATATCTTGGCACTTGGTGATTGTTTTCAGCTATGATCTCATGCACCTTAGGTCTTTTATTTTAAAAACTTCTAGAAGTCTCATGGTAATGTGTACTATATTACATGATTATATATATGTGTGTTCCTGAGTTTGCTAAAGAATTTCCTGTCATAAAGGTTCCTTAGCTCTTTGTCATTAGGTCTGAAATGGCATAGAGCCCCTAGATGAATTTACTTTTATTGTCAAACATTATGTCTGAGTAGCTCTGTGTATATTTATACAGGCCAACTTTGTTTCTGATCATCTATCAACGAAAAGTTTTAACAACTTGCACGGAGGCTCCAGTGACACTTTATTAACACTTGGGTAATTCTCATGAGCTTCATGGCATCCACAGACAAGCTCAGGGTCCAGGAGGAGTGTGTAGGTAATGCTCTTAATTTGGAGAAGTACAAGTAGGTACGAGCAGGTGTAAGTCCTGAACTGCATCAAGGATCAGAATGAGCATCAGGGTCAGTAGCCATCTAACATTTTAGTAAATTTCCTTTTTCACTGACATCTCACAGGTCTTATTCCATTTATTCCAACAGGATTACCTAAATATTCCAAAATATCACACAGAACAACACCAGAGTAAAATTGTTCAAGAATAAATACTGCAATACTGTGAATAATTAATAATTTTCTTAAGTAGCAGAAAAAATCTGCTCAAAACAAATTCAAGATACTTTTGTAAATGAGTAATTTATTATTAAGTGATTTCACACACATTTACTAAAACACCCCAAGCTAATTTTTTTTTTTGCCCATTGGAAAGGAAAATCTGGAATATTTTATTCACTGAAAAGAGGGGATTGCACTTACTGCTTTTTTTCTTCCCATACATGCATATCCTTAAAAATACTTGATGTTTTCAAGGAAAGGAGAATTTACCTCTTGTATTCCTTGCCATTGAATTTATTTGTGGAATTGACCTACACTACTGGTTTGAATTCTAAATAGATTCATCTCACATTCTTGCAGGATAGAATAGGATGAGTAGGAATACTCTGGGGGAAAATGAGATATGAAACTATCACAAAAAAGTATGTATTTCATTGCAGAAATAGTATCTTGTAAATCATAGACTACTCATTATGAATTTGAAAGAAAATGAGTCACTCTGCACCCAAAAGCATATAGATTCTGAATTGTTATGGGAGAAGAGGAGTTTAAAAGAAGGCAGTAATAACTGCATAGTTACAAATGAAGTTGCATTAATGCTCTGTTTTTAAAATACAACTGCAGTTAAAGATTCACTGTGTGCCAAATTAAAAGGTTTGTTTTTAACTGGAGTAATAAATGTCAAAGGCCAGATCAAAGAATTGTCATTAAGTATAACTGTATTGAGAGACTAGAATTTTGTGAAGTGATTCCTGTCTTAAACTGTATTTTGTACTTAACTGAGATAAAGCAGTAGAAAGAGGCCAAGATAAGAGTTTTCAATTAGCCTCCTTGTCTTTTGGTCCAAATGAAGAGAATAGCCAGTGTGTGCTTTTAGGGCTGAGAAGTCGTAGTTAAATGTGCACCACCCCTTTAAACTGTTTCTGCTCTCTAAGCCTCCATTGTCTGAAACAGTGGGAAGCAAAATTCTCAGTAATCAAAAGATGTAAGGAGGAAAAAATCTGCATTAATACAGATTCCAAATAGCAGTGAAGCACAGATTTTGGTCTTGGATTTGGCCTCCGTTAGCTGGAGCCTATTTGAATTTTTTAATGTCATACTTCTGTTTTTATTGTAAGCTTTTGTACAGTGAGGAAGCTTTCCAATGGAGAGTATTGCAAGTATAAACAACTAGAAAAATGGTTATTATGAAGAATAAAATGAAGTGAAGCTTTGTGGATAGCTCTTGCTCAGGTGTCACATACAATTTTGAAATGTCCTGTTTAAAAATAAAAGGAAATCTTTAGGATTAAATTTTTTATTAAGTGAGAGCGAAATATTAGAGAACTATTAGCTGTACAGACTAAACAACGACAAGGCTATAAAACAGAATCCAATATGTGTGGTAATTTTTTTATAATGTAAAACACTTCCATAATGTGTAGCATACTCTATATATAAGTTTAAAAATGGAAGAAATATTTATTCTACCAGTCTATACGGAAAAATGAGGAAAGAATTTGGGTCATATATTTATCATTATTGCTGTAGATTTTACACTAGCAAAGAAAGTAATCTTGGAAGAATTTGTATCTGCTTTTCTTAATTTCATTCTGTGTTTCTCTTGAGTTTTAGTTCTGTCCTACAGTGATGAATAAAATTGGAGCCACCTGTTTTCCACTGGGCCTTTTTTATTTTCTGTAATTCAGTTATACAACATGCAAGTATTCTTATCATAGTCATTTGGAAAGCTTGTTGTGAGTTAATAAATATTAAATAAATGAAATTAAAAACTGCTATTTTTTCTAGGTGGCAAGGAAGCCCTACAAAAATGGCTGTTTTGTGGTGGAAAACAGTGATGTTTTGTGAAGAAACTTGTTTAGTAGCATACAAAAGATGTGCAGGGTGCATTAAAAATTAGGTTAAACTATGTTATTTTACTGACCTGCATCTTTTGCTTTGATGTTGCCAAGGCTATAATGTGAAGCTTCTTAACCTCCATAACTTACCCAAGGCATATTCCATAGAATGTCATGGCCAGAATAAAACCTGGGGGAGTTACCAGGAAGGGAGCCCATCACTGCTGGGGGACAGGCTGGGCATCAGTCAGCGGGTGGGGAGTAATTGTCGTTATTTTCTTCAGTTTTATTCTTCCTTCTCTCTACTTTCCATTACATTTACTAATATTGCTGTTATTATCAGTAGTATAGTTTACTCTGTTTTGATTATTAAGGTGTTCTTATCTCTTTTTGTTTCCTGACTATGTGAGCTTCAAGTCAGTGCAGGAAAAGGCTTTCCTTGGCACCCTGTGGGGTGGGTTACAGGCTTCTCCTGCCCAACACAGTGAGGAAATAGCTTTCTCATCTGCCAAAGTGTCCATGGAAAAGGCAGTCTGCTACAAAATCACACAAGAAAAGGAAGAACTTGGTCTAATTCCAGTAAATGACCTATGTGAGAATTCAGATAGGATCACATCTTTATTGAAAAATTAGGGATGGCTAAAAAAGTTGTTGAAAAGATTTTTTGGTAGTCTGAAACACAAACCTTTCTCTTGACGAAAAAAAAAGGAGTAAGACTCATGTGCATTTAATGTTTATGTGAGGAATATTAAGTCAACTGCATGAAAGTCTTCTGTTACACTTTTTTTGCAGGGTAGTTCTATAGCCTGGGCATCATTTTCAAATAAGAGAAAGAAGCTCGAGGAGTCAGGTAGTGTTGCTCTCTCACAGACATGGAGAGAGGGAGGTGAGGACGAATCAGAAGTAGAAAAAAGATAAATTGTGAGTTGAGAGAGAATTTTTTTTCTAAATTTAGCAATAACATTACTTTCAAAATGTTATTACTGTGGTTAAAAAGAAAAGGATTGATCATCTTATTGCATGGGTAAAAAGAACTTTGAAGTGCAGCAGTGGTATGCCATGAAACTTTGTAGAGATTACACTGAAAATCTAATTCAGCTATCAGGAATACTAGAATCTTATTTTTAAATAAAGCTAGGTTTAGTTTAAGATAATGCTTTTTAAATTCAAACTTTACCTTATGAGTGTTTTTGCGTTTTTGTTCCCATCAGTTTTTGTTTCTTGAAGCATCATGTGTTGTGTAGTGCTGTAGAATCATAGAATGATTTGGGCTGAAAGAGACTTCTTAAGACCATCTAGTTCCAACACCCCTGCCATGGGCAGGGACACTTTCCACTAGAACAAATTGCTTGAAGCCCCATCCACCCTGGCCTTGAACACTTGTAGGGTGGAGTACCACAACTTCTCTGGGCAGCTTGTTGTCTTACAACTCTCATTAAAAACAATTTTCTTCCTTATTTCCAGTCTAAATCTACTCCCTTTCCCTTTGAAGCCATTACCTCTTGTCCTGTCACTACAGACCTTGGTGGAAAGTTTCTGTCTGGCGTCCTTACAGGCCCCCTGTTGATCAATGTTTTCATCAGATAAGATATGGGACATTGTGGTAGCTGCACTCAGCTAATAGAAGGTGCTGAGTGCAGCAGCTTCAGCCAGTTTTGTATTTCTCAAACCTCTGTTCATGGCTCCCTTTTCTGTCCATGAGTAATGGCAAGTGGATTGTTGAAGGGAAGGATTTGGCTCAGCACAGGATGTAGCAATTGGCCGCTTTGTACTGATTTGTCCATCACTATTCAATTTGGTTTTCTTTCACATATGCTTTTGCATTTCCAGATCATAGTGAAACATTTCACAAAAGCTAGTGATAATCTTTGGACTCCATGCTAATTCTTATTTTGATAAATTACACTTTTAAAAGGACATGTTCAGCTAATGTTAAAACTGAAAGATCAATTTTCATTGATATTTATGATCATACCTTGTTTTGCTGAAAATTGTGTTTAAGGGTGTTTTTTTGGCTTTGCTTGTTTGTTTGGTTGTTTCATTAAAGCATAGAGATATGCATCTATGTATATCCAGTGATGAGAAATTATTTATTTCTCAGTGAAATACTGCCACCACAATTTTTCTCCCGTCTATTTTAAAAAGGGATTTTTAAAGAAGTAGTTGGGGTACAGTTATAGGGTGAGATCCAGGTGTCTATGTCATACTGTATTTAGACAATTTGTCAATATCTAATTTGTACAGAAAGTTTTGCATTACAGGAGATGTTGTATTTCCTGTGAAGTTAATGAGGGAAGTATCACTGATACTTACATGAGCTGGAGTTGAGTTTAAACAAAAAATATGTAGGATTGCTTCCCTCTACTCTTGAAATCTTTCAGGTTTTTGTATTTTTATATTTAAGTAATTGTAGGTTTTTTTTCTTTTTGTATAGGATAAAATAGCAACCACCCCTTCAGAGATTTCTAGGGCAGTTTTAAAATTTTCTGTCTCCTTCTAAGATTTGTCTGCTGCTAAACCAGCTGTAAAAACTGGTTGCATTAAGACATAGATTTCCTTACTAGTTGTAAATAATATCACTAAATATCTCTGAGCTTAAATTACTTGAACATATTAGAATACAATAGAATTAGTGCAATGAGAATTTAAATATTTAAGGAATTTCTCTCTCTGCAGGTTATAAACAAGAACCTCTGGTCATTAATGCCCTCTATATGTATATCCTTTCATTTACCCTTAAAAATATATAAAAAATTTCTCTTTTGCTCATATGAGTGGTAGGTAATACCTCATATAAAGGTTGTGCTTCAGATTTTTGTTCTTAACACTCTGCTATTTTTGATTTTTATTCTCTTTGTTTCTGTATGTGTACAGCCCTGAACAGATCTGGGAGCCAACAAAGTTAGTGGTCCTGAAGTGTGATCACACTAAGACTCATTGATGTCAAAGTCCTATTGAAATCAAATAAAAATTTCCTTAACTAATTGTTGTTGTACATTGCAACTGAATTTAATTGCTGGACTGGAAAGACAAGCTCCTATGAAGCCTTAGGACCAGAGCTGTTCTCTGCAACAAAGACATCTGAATTAGAGCTATTCATCTAAGCTCCCTTTAAATCAATTGATAGAAAAAGGAGTCAAAGGTATACATGAATAATGGGTATAATTTCTCTGATGCTGATAAAATCTGAAATTGCTTTGATCATTTGCATCCCATAAATTTTTGTTACCCTCTGACTATAAAAGAAGCATAGATTAGTTGCCCTGTAGAGGTGCATATATTCAATGGAAGCTCAGTGAGCTACCTTTGCTGCTCCCTTGTTTTCATAACTAAATATTTTCTTAAACTCAGAGGTTCTATTTCCCTCTGTAAATATTTGTGGTTAGTTTTGGTTTTGTTTGTTTGTTTTTCTGATCTAAAGTGCAAGTCCTCAATTTGTCTTAGTTTTAGTATAGACTTCATTTTGTTAAAAAATTTTTTTTGGAATTTATAAAAAGTTCATGCTCTTATAACTTCCTTGTTTTTGCTTCCTCAAGAGACAGAAAGCAGTTTTAGAAAAAGAAGGTTTACAGATGAATCTATATTGCGTGCAGAAAATCAGAGTCCACCTAAGACGAGTAAAAGAGGGATGATATATAGTTGTTGATGTCATGGTTAAAATACCATCTCGTATAGCAAACACAAAGAGTTCACTGGAGCATTCAGGTATAAAGAGCTAGTCTGAATGGCTGTTGGAGGACTAAGTACTGCTGCCTCTGGGATATTTAATACATGCCTTGCATTTTCTCATTTCAGCAGTTCATATGAGCTATAGCTAACCCCCAGGGTTTAAAGAGGGGAGGTTCATTCTAACTATCAAGTTTGAAGATTAACAGTCTTTTGAATTAGTGGATATCCTGAATGCCTTTGCCCTTTATATGAGGTGTTTTTATTGCTCCATAGTTAAAGTTCCACTTGGTTGCATAAGTGATTAATTTACTTAATCAGCTCTTAGTTCCCTGCTCTGTACATTGTGCCAACAAAATCTAGTTTTCTCTAACCCTGGTGTTGTTTGTGTTCCATTTCTTGGCCATTGTATGTATGTTGATTTTTCTTACTGACATTTTCAAAACTTTGGTGTGGTTTTTTGTTTTTTGTTGGT